>BMAV01013238.1:0-20761 GCA_019973955.1 Trichonephila inaurata madagascariensis
AAAAGCTCTGACAAAGAAAAGCCTGTCTGACAAAAAAAAGAAGTGGAAGAAATTTCGGAAAAAGGAATTTAAATGTCAAAAATATAGAAATCACTTACATAGCGCATGACACACACCTAAAACTGTTGGCGTCCAGGAGAAAGGGAACATTTAAACTGGGATACAGTTACACCCATGAAAAAAGCCCGTGCAACGCCGGGCTAAAATGGAGACTAAACAGAACCGTACGACGGGGTAAAGAGGTGGAAGAAACGTCCAAAAAGGGAATTTTAATGATTAGTACAGAAATCACATAGACACCAGGAAATGCTGCCACTGAGAGAGAAAGTGAAAATTTCCGAGGCAAAAAGCTACACTCTTGAATAAGCCCTTGCAACGCAGCGCCATGCAGCTAGTATATATATATGTATATTGTTCAAATTTTCAATCGTTGATAAAATACTTTCTATTGATCCATTTAAATTAAAATACATTTTTTTTTAAAAATTGTGGCTGATGTCACTTGATGTTAATACAGTTTTTTCAAATATTTATTCATTAATTAAATTAAAAAATGAATAAATGGTGACAAACACAAAAAATAGTCCAACAGCACGTATAGAAAAAAAACGATACTTTGTGATCCTGTAGCGCAATGGGTAGAGCGTTGGACTTCTAATTCGAAGGCTGTGCGTTCGAATCCAACCTGGGAGAGCCTAAATTCTGAGAATATGATATCTTTATTTTCTCTATGCAATTTTATTAGAAAAATTAAATTTTTTATTATTGAATAAATACCAAAAAAAAAAAATAGTCCAACATCATATACAGGAAGGAAAATGGAAAACTGTACGGGAAATCGCTTTCTATTTTGTCACTTAATATTGTAATTCTGTCATATGTATATACCTATTTATATAAATTGTAATTATTTAATAAAAAATAACTAAAATAAAATTTTTCTTTGTAGATCTAAGTAGGAATTGACAAAATTTATTTCATGTTACTTGTTTATGCAAAACTATTATGACAACTAATAATTATCATTTTGAGACAGAAATTTCCTAGAAGCTTCAGGGATTTGAGCTCAAATACTCAGAATTAATTCAAAAATGTAATTAAGACTCCGTTTTAGACAAAGTTGAAGTTTTACGGCTTATTTAGGTTCGTAAAAGTTAATGCCCTCGTCTTTGAAAAATACACTGCAAAAACATAATTTTATAATACAGAATAATGTTAAAGATGATAATTTTGACACATAGAAATCCTCGCAAAAGTGAAGAAAAATGCGTGGATACAAGCTCATCCTGAAAATGTATTATTTATTTATTTCTAATATATTATATTCGGAGAAGTAGATATCTTTGCAATAAACTCATTATTAGTTTCATATAGCTTGCAGCTATTCTTGAAGGGAATGGTTTAATCTTTCGAATAATCTCCTGGAATAAACTTTTCGAATAGCATTTATTATTAATCCCTTTGGACAAGTCTTCATAACTAATCCCTTACAATAATTTCCATGTATAATCCCTTTGAATGACTTCCATGATTTTAATACAAATCTAAAGCAAAAATCTTGTTGAGTCAAAATTTTTAAGCACTTCTCTTAACAAACTCCTTTAAGTTTCTGAAATTCGATATTAATCAGATAAATTAATAAATATAGGTAAATAACAAATTATTTATCTTACTTTTTTCTGTTTCTACGAGTGTAATGTTTATTCGTCTACTTACACATCAAATAATTTTAAAACATCATACTTTTTTGGTGCTTTTACTAATGAACTAAAATCTTTTTTTCCCTTAAAATATGTAAAATAATCTATCTATTAAAGTATTCACATAGGTGCAAGAAATAATAAATTCCTGTGAAATAAAAATGAATATTTAAAATTTTAAACCGTCAAATTAAAAGATATCAATCTTTTATTCACTAATAAAGAAATACTGCTTTCAAACAAATAATATTTTGCAATAAAGCTTATTCTTTTTTAACATATATTGGTGAGAGGTATTTAAAATAATTCGCGTGTACGGCTTTAAGAAAACACGATAATAATGCCAAGAATGATTTTAGAGCTTTCTTTCCCAGAGTTCATATCTTCTTTTTGAAATTTATGTTATAAGTAATCTGCAACTTTTTAAAACTTTTTAAATGAAAAAATATATATTTCAAAAAGGGCTATTAAAATTAACTAGCTGTTAGAAGGCTATGTAAACTCTTTTCGATGAAAATATTAATATTAACATATTGTAAATCATTACGTAAACGTTAGGTAAATCCTCAAGAAACTTTTCGAAGTTCGATTGTATACTCAGTGTTTTTACCATTATCAATTATCACATTAGTAATCTTTGTTATGTACATTGATCTATTTGTATTCGGTAAATATTATGTATTTATAGAATTATTAAGTATTAAAATTATTATTTTAAGTTATCAAAAACATATATTAATAATAAAACTTAAAATTTTGTATTTGATAAACATTTATCTGCATAATGATGTGCTATTAATCCTTCGGCAATTTTTAAATTTGGAGAAAGCCACTTTCAAAATAGTACAGGGTGAATACAACCGAATAACCCGATTTAAAAGAAATCAAATCACATTATCGAAACCACTGCACATATTACAATGAGTGATACGTGAACGTTAAGATATACATACCAAGTTTTTTTCTGTTAGAAATGTTCGATGATTGACCCTCTTGTTACAGGCATACGTTCAATCTGTAATTTAGTTCGTTCTATACATTTTATGGAGTCACTCTATCAATGGTTCGTAATGCTGCACAAATGCTTACTTTGCCATCCTCTGCTATTTTTCGTGTCAATTGCAAACTTTATGGCTTAGATTTTTTTTCATAAAATTTTCTATATAACTTTATGTATGCCAGGCCCATGGGGTCATTGGTAATTATTGTTATTCTTAACTTACTATTGTTAAATTAAATACATTGTGCAGTACTGATACATTTATAAGTGTATTATATCAGTGTAAATGCGCATTTCATTTTTGTATTATGTCATAATATATTTTGTTTGTTTACTTTCAGTAAATAATAATTTTTTTTAAATAATCTTTTGCTTACGACTTTTCAATATGCTCGTGCCCCCTTTGTAGAGTTACCACGCCCCCTAGAGGGGCATGCCGCACAGTTTGAGAAACGCTGGCATAATACTTCAATATCATCTATAGTGTTGAGGAGTGTATTAGTGATAAGATGTTGCGATTAAATTGCGATGCGTCATCTTCTAGTGCACAGCACCCTCTTTTCCGTATCTTGAAAACCACTATGTGGAAACGATGAAGGAGGAAGCTTACATGCTATAAAAAATAGCATTATTATTGGCTAAGTGGAAAGAGTCCAGTAGGCGTGTCTATAGAACAGGTCCTTGGTGAAACAGTTCAAGTTTTTCTGCATGTAAGAGAGTAATGAGTTGCAGTTCTCTGACTGGCTATTAGTGTGTGAGGAAGTTGACTCTCATTTGCTGCCACTGACGAGTTAATCAGGAAAGTGCGATTTTCTGGAGAGAATACAGTTATGAGGTTTTCAAAGAATGGTAGGATTTTGCTGTAGTAGTTGTAAATAAATTTATTTGTCGAAAGAGTTTAAGTGAATTTAAATATAGGTAGGAGTATCAGAGCATTGATATTGCAATATATTGCACCAAATTATATTTATTTTTTTCTTTGTTAATTCATAACATTTCCTATATCTTTTTCATTCGAGAAGGAATAATTAATCATTTTAAACCTTCAGCTTTTTTTTCTCAAAGGTTTGGGGCATTTAATACATTTTACACTGTTTGTAATATGTTTTAAATAGACATCTGAAATTTATATTTTAACCATATATTAAAATTTTACTAAAAAACATCCAACTTCCTTTCAGCATTATGTACTTCAGCGAGTTAAATATGTAATTTGGGATTTAATGTCATATATCATAAATTATATCAAGAGTCTTACTTTTTTTTTCTCAATAGTCCTTATACTTTTGTATGGCATGCTTATAAGCATGATCATCCATATCGAAACCCTCCATATTAATAAAATATTGATTAATTTCATCCCTTTTCTGGAAAGCAAGTAAGGCACTATTTTCACATACGTATCATATTAATTACAAAAGGCTGTTAGCTCAAAATTTAAAAAATAAATTCATCATTATAATTTTCTTAGCTTCACAAAATTTTAACCTATTGGACCATAAAGAAAATATTGCTTACTTTCAATTAAAAATTTGGAAATTCAATAAATAAAAAATATACTTCTTAAAAATGAATAAGCAATTATCCTCAGACTGTTGCATTACTCGAATTGAACAGAATTGAAAATGTATAGAGAAAAAAAGTTTATTTGCTTAGCTATTCAACTTGAAAATTTCTTGTGAAGATAGAAAATGAAAAAATAAATCTTTATATTTTTTTATTATTAAAAAAGCAATCACCTTAAATTTGCATTTAGTAAATAAAAGCACAACACTAAGAGTTTAGAAATGTAGTTTTGAACATTTTTTACAATCTTAAGTTCAGACATTACAAAAAGAAATTCTCTAAATAACTAAATCTGAATAACTAAAATGTAATATTGTATGGAATTACATAATTACACTAATATAATTTGAAAATATTTTTAACACAAAATTTTTGTCTTAAAATAATTTAAAACAAAAATTTTGCGTTTATTATTAATAAGTAAATTTTATCCCCAATGTTTTAATTTTGTTTTCTTTGTTGCAAAAGCAAAAGAAATAGTTATTTAATTGTATTTTGATCTCAAAAAAGCGTGTAATTAAAATTATTCTAGTCTAAACATAATTAATAGAAAGGGATTTTAAAATTATAAGTAAAGAAAATATTTTTACTTCCTTTACAAAATTCATAGAAAATTCTCATTAAAAGATTAAATAAGATTGAAAAGTGGTTACCTAAAAGTTATTTTCAGATTTAAGTCATCTTTAATCAGGAGGATTAAATCAACCATTCTTTTTAAGCAACAAAAACAGAACTGTTTTTAATGAAAAATTATTAAAGTATTTTTATTTTTGATATATAACTAATATTTTAATAAGTATTAAAGAAAAATAGCTTCTTAGAATTTAACATAAGACCTCTTTTTCTTCAAGCTTTATTTTAAAATAGAAAACATTGAAAATATTTTATATTTTCAAACATTACGATCCAGTTGTTAATTAGTTCGCTTTATATTTCTGTTTTAAGTAGAAAAAGAAATAATCGCTTACGTGTATTTTAAACTAATTAACACATTGTTTCTTTAATAATTCTTTGAAAATCGGCGAAGCCTTTTTCTTTTTTAATCTGAATACATATTCGACAATTGTTTTTTAGATTTCCATCGTCTGTCAATATGCGGGAAGTAATAATAATGTGTTTAAAATTTTAATGTTATAACTATTCTAAATGTACCTAGAAAGATTGATCAGTTAAAAAAAAAGAAGCAATAAAATTTACAATGAATTTAAGTATTTTTTAATTTTTTAAGTAACATCTCTTTATGTATCTCAATTTTTAAAACTAGATAATTACTGATATGCTTCATTGAATTATGGACATGCTTTAGAATATTTAATTCAAGGCAGGTAAATATGCGTAATTCCTTAAGACATTGAGAAAAGACACTGAAAAGGAATATGTAATATCGAATCATCTGTAGCAGTGCCCCGCGACCTTTTTATCGCTGCGGACCGGTCAACGTTTGATAATTTTACCGCGGCCCGCTGAGGGTGGGACACGTTGATTGTTTATATTTTAGATTGTTTTGATTTAACAGTTTTAATTTAGTTACATTTAAATATGCCTTCCGAATAAAATATAGTTACACCAAAAATCAATAAAAATGATTTAACGTGGAAGATAAAGGGATTTCCGTGGAAAGTTGCTCCAATCCGAGAGAAATGCACCACTTTAAATAAAATGGGAATAGTTTAATGTTCTTTAGGCGGCCCGGCACCATTTGATCCACGGATCCACGGACCGGTACCGGTCCGCGGACCGGGGGTTGCGATCACTGATCTATAGGATAAAATAAGTTAATAATTATAACTACGTGAATTTTTATGAAGTAAATATATTTGATTCATTAAGAAAAACTGTTTGATATTGAACCCAGAAATCTGTACATTTTGACAAAATCCTCAGAACTTTTAGCTTTAAATTCATTTTTCAATTGAATTGAATATTAAATAATGTTTTTCAAATGCATACACAAAATATTAATTCTTCCAGATGTGATCAATAGCATGCAGTGACGAATTTTTGAAGAACTGTTCCACTAACAAAAGGCCTCGACTCTTTTAACCGCATTGGTGAAAATACATGAAAAATTCTACAAAAAGCAAACCATAACCCCATGAAGTTTAATTAAATACTCATTTTCTGTATTTTAAGTCCGCAAAATCTTTGATTATGTGTCAAACCAACTGCTATATTAAAATCAACTGTTATATTTGAAATTCAATACTCATCAAGCTTAAATTATTCAAACGTCATACGAATTACCAGTTTTTAGAAGAATATGTTCAGGAATAACTTTTGACGATTAAAAAGTAACTTAAGTACTAAATCAATTATATATAAACGATCATTATTTATTAATTATACATAAAATATCATTATAATCATTAAATTATTAAAATATTGTTAATCAATTAATAATAATTTAAATAGCAGTGTTGTGGGGGGATATTTCATTTATTTATTTGTTATCACGTTGGTAAGGATGTGGTTCTAACTGTTATTTGAGTGATAATGAGGAATCGTTTAGTATTCGGAAACGTGTTCTTAAGTTGCATTTAATACTTATTGATGATTACACACACATATAAAAAACTGGATTATATTTAGCGTGGCAACAGGACCATAGCTACCACCGTATCAAAGATACGGGGCCCTCTACAGGGACCCACATGTGTAACTACAGTCCCACTAACAAGGCTCTCATACCTAAAAAGGGCCCCGAAGGAATTTTGATACAGGGCCCACTCAAAACTAGCTACGCCAGTGCATAGCGACACCGCAAAAGCAAGCAGAGGCCGGCAAATTTTCATAAAAACGAGAGCATTTGCACAGATCGGCCACCGGGTTCCAGAATTCCCATGACTTTCATAAAAGAACCTTATGATTATTGAAGAGACATCAGACGAGGACGTCTTATGTAGCATTACTTTAAATACGAAGAGATTTTTTAATTTTTAAAAGATAAAGTTACTGGGCGTCAAAATTACGTTATGATAATTGATATCCTCCTGTTTTGGGTCATAATAAGAAGTGATACCAGCTCCCTGGGATGATACTGGGCCAATGCGCATCCCCGTTTGAAAAAAAATTCAACCGAAAAAATTTCAGTTGAATTAGTCGTCCACCTTCGATCAAAAAAGGTTTCTTCCGATTCTGGATTTTAAAAATTGTTATTCCTAAAAATACATTTTAAGAAGTTGCAAGAAAGCATTGTAATGATAGCTTCTTTAGATATGCAGCGGTGACACAAGCAAACTTTTTCATTGAACTAGATTCCTGGAAATATTTTTTCGGTGTATTTTTATGGATCTATGCAGTAGGGAAAAATGGTAAAACTGCCCTTATCATTGAAATGCAAAGAAGCTCTAAGGTAAATGTTACTGTTATAGTGGCAGAAAAAGAAATAAAATACGTATGGCGCTTAGGCTGATACTTTCCTTTGTAAACACACACATTTTCTCCTAACTCAATAAATAGCTGTGCTTTCAGAAATAGGAGCAGAACAGGAAAAAAAAATAGATCGGTGCCTCATATTTTTCAGAATATTCCTTTCCCAGTTCCTTTTATTTATTTATTCAACTACAGATTAACTCTAAGAAAAAAACTAACTTCATTTCAGAAATTACTTTTAATGAAAATGTCATGAAATAATATAAGACAAGTTCGAAGGAGAGACAGACAGGGAGAAATTATTAACGTTGCACTATAAAGCAACACGAGAAGTAATGGCAACGTACCTCATAATTTTGAACCTGGATCAAGGACCTGGACGACACCTGAGCTGCCTGCCTCCAACAAAATACCACACAAGCCATCATCAGGACAATGGGCTATACCAGGGGTCGGCAGCCTTTTGAGTCGATTGAGCCAAAAATTACAATTTACAAAATTTCAAAGTTTTTAAAGAGCCACAAAATTTTTTCTTGCCAACAATAAATAGTTCTTGAATAAATAAAACTTTTGATTAAAAAAAAAACCCTAATCTCTATTTATTCATAAGAAAAAATATCTATTTATTCATATATAAGTAGTGTTTTTCACAACAAATTACATAATATATGTATGGCATTATTAGATAATTACTTATTATTTGTTAAAATATAAAACAATTAAACATTTACTTACAACAAATGTTTTTACACAAAGCGTTACTTGGTGTATTATGCAGTGAAACGTAAGAATTTCGTGGTTTATTTTGAAGAATCATTGTTGCCCTTTAATTTTTCCTGTCATACTTCTGGCTCCATCAGTAGCTGTTGAAACGATTTCATTTAAATCGATCTTATTGTCTTCAAAGTCTTTTTGCACGGCATTCGGTATATCTTCCCTTCTAGTTTGTCCCAAGAGCGGTAGCAATCCTAGAAGTTCTTTTCGACCTTGGGAAGACATATGTCTGACAAAAAGGGCAACTTTTTTTTTGATAAAATAAATAATATTTGCGTATGGAACTAAAGAGCCGCAGGTTGCCGACCCCTGGGCTAGACAGATTTGCTTGTATAAGATATGGCAGGTCTTCAGTCCTAAAGTAAGACCGGAAGTACTAAAATCCTTAAATTAAGGGGAAAGGATTCAATGTTCTTTTTGTAAAATTTTTTTAAACACTATTACTAATAGCGAAATGGGAGAGAGGAGTTACTAACAATCAGATTTCAATGTGATAATAAAATGATTTTTCCATAGAAAATTATCTGTAAATTTTTAATTAGTTTTTTCACTAATCAATGATAAACATGTAATAAAATATTTTTAAAAAATTATTTCCCATGTCAAACAATATTCTGGATTGGAGTTATAAATTTTTATTTTCTCGTTCATTTTCCGATGGTATTTAGTGAAATAGTATCTGAATGTAAATCTTTCAACACAATACCTTATAATATTCACAAATAATTCAAATTTAAAATTACTTTTTATTTTATGGATATGATTATTTTCTCAGACTCATAACAGTTTCAGCAGTAATTTTTTTTTTTTAAGTTTCACACACTATCATGCTTTTTTTAGTTATTTGATCATTATTATTTTTTACGCAAAATTTTAATTTTATATACGTACAGTATGTTAGTTGATACCGCGTAAAACTTTGATCACCAGTTTTTGTCTGAGATTCCCAAAGTTGACTTTGCAAAATTATGATATGTTTAATGTTTTAAAAAGCATTTATATTTTTCAGTTTCAAAAATTTAATAAGATTTAATAGTACGTTTAGTAATTTTATAATGTGTAATGTGTATATTTTAGTTTACGAAATTCAAATTCATAATATTCCCTACAAAAACAAAATTCATTCTTAATTTTTAAAAAAATATTTGTTTTAAACATGTTTGAAAGAAACAAAAGTTGTTTCTTTTTTCTTTTAAAATATTGTTCAATTATTCTGTCTAAAAAATAGCAAATAATTAGATAGTACAACTTTTTTCTCTTAAATATTTATTACGATAAATTTACAATGCGCTCTTAATTTCTTGTAAACTGCTACATTGCGGTTAGATTAGTTGAGGCAATATACAAAAGATGTCGCCACGTGTCGCTAAGTTAGAATGACCATACAACAGGAGTCGGCAACTTAGGAACGCGTGCCACATTTAGCATGCAGCACAATTCTCAGCACTATTCTACTCCAGTGTTCCCCAACCTTTTTATCTCCGCTGACCGGTCGACGTTTGCTAATTTTACCGTGGAGAATGTTGATTGTTTATATTTTAGACTTTTGATTTAACAATTTTAATTTAATTGTTTTTAATCGTGACTTCAGAATAAAATATAGCGATACCAAAAAGTGAATATAAAGTGATTTAACAAGGACTATTATATGATTTTCATAAAAAGTACCCCAAACCCAAGAAAAATATACAATAAATAAAAGAGAAATAATTTAATGTTTCTTGTGTGGACCAGTAGTATTTGATCCACGGACCGGTGCCGGTCCACGGACCCGGGGGTTGAAGACTACTGCTCTACGCCAAGGGTGTCAAACTCTTATGATATTACCGGCTATATGGTCTATTATATTTTAAATTGGGGGCCGCATGGTTACAATCTTCAAAAAATCAATAACATATGATTTTTATAATGTAGTATGCATTTATTAGACTCAATGTAAAGCTCAATGTTTTGTTTTTTGTTTTTTTATACATACGTAGTCGTCTTATTTCATGTTGTTTTTAAACTTAAACTATACATATTTTATATTTTTTTTATAAAAAAACGAAAAATAAAATTTTTTTAAAGAATTTTAATTTAAAATTACTTTTTAGAAGATACTTAGCATCGTTTTTGCACAGTATTTTTAATCAAGATTTGATTAAAAAGGCTATGCTAGTGTAATTTTAAAGACGATAAATAGTGAGTGGGGTTAATCTTAATCTTTAATGTTGTTTGTTACAGAAAATAATTGCCCGCATGAATGAGTACTTACGAACATAGCCATTATTCGCATAACAAACTAAATTTTGGGAAACGGATCTACTGATATAAATATGCATAAAAATTTGGAATTTCAACTTCCAAAGACTTTTGCTTCAACTAAGAATCACATTGGATTTCAATTAATTTAATTGAAAGCTTTCATCAATAATTTCAATATCGATAGATAGAGATGAAGTAAAAGTGCGAAACTGTGGCTTACAGGTTTTAAAATTAGAATTAATAATTAAATCTCAAACAATTTAAATTTGTGAGTGTATTCAGTAAATTTTAATTTTCGGAATTTAATCAACAGATATTGACAACTTTCAGAGTGAGACAAGTTTTCTTTTCTATTTATTTTCGCTAAAGTAATAATTTTAATATTATCCAATAGAGTTGTAACAAAATTATTTTCGCCTTGAAGCTTAAAACTGAGTTGATTAAAAATGACTTTAATATTAACTGAGAAAGCCAGGTCCTTTATCCATTGTCTATCTTATAATTCAGCACATTCATAATATTTTTGTTTCCAATAAAACCATTTCGATTAGTTTTCAATACCTTTCACCCGTTTCTTCAAAGATCCATTTTTAGGTTTTTTGAACTCGTCGATTTTTAAATACACAAACCCTTTTAAAACAGCAAAAGTTAATTTTTTTCTTTTTTTTCATTTTAAAAGTCTGGTTTTCTTTTTTTGGGTTTTACTTTAAATTATAAAAAAAAAAACTGTTTACTCAATAATACCTCGGTTTACCCTTCTATTTCAAAAAGTTAAAAAATAAAATTGAAACAAAACTTAACATATATAATAATAGTGTTATTGAAGTGTCTTTATCTGTAATTATTATATATTTAGAACTATTTAACTAGTAAAATTTGTAATTATTCAGCTAGAATAGATAAGAAAGCCTTCGTAAGAATATGAAACTTGGTTATTTTCAAGTTAATAAATTTAATATTATTGCAATAAAATTTTTCTGCGGAAGAAAAAAATATATTTCAGGTTGCATACTTTTTATTAGAACATGATTGGGTTGTAAGTTTAAATTATATAGTCCAGTGAGAAAACCAAAAATGTTTTTTAGTTTTTACTCACCAGTGGCATTTTAAAAAGGGAAAAACAAAACAAGTGAATACATTTGGTGAAAAAAAGATATTAATGGGGGTTTACAACATCCCCCACAAGGTTACAGTTTAAATTAAACATAAAAATTGATTTCTAGAAAATTAAACAAATTTAAAAGCAATTACAAATTGATCTAGAAAAAATTAAAACTAAAAATTGAAACTAAAAAAAAATTTTCATTTTATTATCTTTATAAAAATTCCCTTTTTTTTAAAAGTATCAAAATTTTAAAAAAATTTAACCAAAATTAAAATCAAAATAAAAATTAAAGTTCAAAAGAAAATGTTCAAAATATGAGTTCAAGTCTTAGCCTTAAAATCCTACCCTTCTTGGTTTTTGGCTCTAATAATTTTCAGCTTTTTCCCAAAGTTTCGAAGCGGCATAAATCAGACATCAGTTCAACATCGGCTTTAATCTTGAAAAGTTTTCACAAATTTTTAATTTTATAATTTTTCCCGACCAAATACACGTTTATTTTATCAGCGTTTACAATTTCCCCAAACAGAAAGGGGTTGTGTTAGCTGTTTTTTTAAAAAATTAAATATTTTTCCTTTGGAACCGGGGTTTTTTATTTTTGTTTACTGCGTGAAGATTTAAAAGTTTGGAAGATTTTGAAAATTTATTCTGTCAAGGTTTTAAAAAATTCGTTTGTCCAAAAAAATAGAGGGAAAAGGGCCCAAATCGGGGGTTTTCCCGAGGGTTGGGGCGCTGTTTATATCCTCCACTCATATATGATGGGGGAAGTTCTCTGCTGAAGATGCTTTTCTAAATTCGGGGTCAGGGTTGGGTGCCGGATATCTTCTTCAAATCAGAGGAAAAATGGGCACCCAAAGTTTTAGTTCGTTTTTTCCCACGAAATTTGTGTCATTTCTGATAAATTGTTTTTCTTCTTGCTGATTTAAATTTTTCCCAATACAAGAAAGCTTTGGTTGAGATGTGAGACAATAAAAAATGGATGGCAGGTAAACCCTTTTTAAAAATTTTGATCCCCCTTTATACAATTTTCAAAAACCAGCTAGATTCACAGCGTCCCCAAAACATTTTAACATTCTTACACGCTCTTGGGGAAGAGGTAAACAAGAAGTGGACTTTTTTGACTTAAATCTTTGACAAATTACTCATTTGGCCCGCTGATCAAAGTTTTCCTCACTCAATCTAATACTTTTTTCGTGGACAAAAAAGTTTTGGACACCTGATGTTTTTCAATGAGCTCTTTGACCTTTAAAATAATTTCTTTTTTGTCAGGTAATAAAAAATTTTCAAAGAAAAACCCATCATTTTAAAAAAAAGTTTTTATCCCCTGGGGGGGCCATGGAATCAAGGAAAACAAAAGTTCGGTGGAGGAGCGATATTTTGCAAATTTTCGTAAAAAGGAAATTTTGACTTATTTTTTTGGGAGTTTTTTACTAAGGCTTCCTTTTGAAAAAAAGAGTCTTTTATTACTTTTTCCCTCTGATTTGCTTTAAAAGGAATTTTTCAAAAAGGCCAAAGTTAAGTGAAGAAAACTTTGAAAAAATTTTAACCACTGGAAAAAATTAAATCGGAATCATTCAGAGACAGATTTGGTAATGTGGTTCTTTTTTCAGTAGCAACCAAACACCCATAAAATCAGCCCCGGGTTTTGGGGAACGTTTTTTAACCATATGGGACCCCCCCCACCAACAAAGACTGTAGAAGTTTGGGGTTACTCCTGGATATATCCACTTTTATCTGTGATGGAACCCAGTCTTTTTTGAAGAACGGAATGGATCTATTTTATTCTTTTTTATGAACGAAGGTTTTCCAATTCCTTAATTTTTTGATCAAAAACACAATTTTTGGGGTCAGTCAGAAAAAAGTTTCTATGTTGTAAAAAGAGTTTAATGATTTTTTGACGCCAAAAACGATGCAAAAAAAATTCAGCCAAATTTCGGTTTTGGGAAAAGGACATTTCAGTTTTCGTTTTGGTGTGGGATCCCTTTTGAGGAAAAACTGATTTTTAAAAATTTTAAAAACCCTTTTTTACCCCATTATCAAAAAAAAAAAAACCTAAAAGGGTTTTCCCCCTTGCATCACTAAACATATGTTTTGGTGTTGACTCCCTCAACTAAACCCCCCCAAAATAATGGAAATTTTAAAAATTCCAAACCCAAGCAATTTTTTAAATTTTCAACAATTTTAGGGGCAAAATTTGATCCCAGTTGCTCTTTTTTCCCCGCTTTTTGCATAAAATTTTGGAATGATTTACGGGGCTGTGAGCCAATAAAAAATCTTTGAAATTGACAAAAGTTGCCTTTTGAACATGCATCTTTATTTCAGTCAAAAATATTTTGAGATCTCAAGCGGCAAATCAGTATTTGGTTCCCCAAAAAGGAATACGGGCATTTTTTTTTTTTCCTGATTTTGTTGCTTTGTGAAAAAACCAACCTGGAGCTCAAACCCCGTATCGACTAACAGCTATTGTTTAAATCGTTGAAGTTCTATCTCATTTTTTGGGCACTAACCAACATTGCAATATAAAAAGAATCTTAATTTAACCCAAAAATTTTCTTTTTTTTTCTAAATAAGGTAAAATTAGCCCTAAGCAAAAAAAGGGCTGGAAGAAAGGCCAAAAACTTACAATGCCTATAATTTTTTAAATTTTAGTTTTTATAATTTTTCCACCACAGAAATCGGAAAAGTCCCTGTCTGTAGGAAATTGAGATCAAAAAAAAGCTTTTTAATATCAAACCCCACCCATTCTCAGCGCCTCTCAATGTAATGGGGGGTTAAAACAGTTTTTTTCTTGTATTATATATAAAAAAAGTCTTTTTAAAAATAAAATAAAACCAAATCAAAAGTTTCTCCTTTTCTTTTTTAATTTTATTAGTTTTAACAAAAATTATGTGTTTCTATTTTTATTTTATATTTATTTATTTTTTTTACTACATAAGTTAAATTATAAACAATTAAAACACTTACTAATATAATTTTAATTTATTTTTAAATTTTTTTTGTTTTTTAGAGATTTTTAAAAGGCAAAAAAAAAATTATCATGCCAAGGGCTGTTTTGCTTTTTCGAGCCTCAGTTTTGAGCACCTGCGGGGAATTTGATTTTGCTCGGTTCCACTCCAATTTTGAGGGAGAACACCCTGGAACTGGACAGGAGCCTCCCACCTCTCTTCCCCTCCGCCAACCTACAGTGGACTTCGGTTTTTACGGCTATTTTGAATACCCCCACCCGGGGATTATATTTACAAATATCCTGTCTTCTTTTGGGGTTCAACCCATGCCCCCAGTGAGCTCACTAATCACTATACCAGATGGCCCCCGAAATTTTCAATGTATTACGACTGCTTTGATTCTAGCTCGACTCTTCAGAGATAATAACAGAATATTTAAACAGTAATTCATTATAAAAAAACTTTGGTGTTCTACTTAATCTGACTAAAATATCAAACTTTTCTAAAAGTTCAGAATATTTTCATCTCAAAGGTATAAAAAGAATTCTTTCATATTTTGGCCTTTATGGTATCCGACCTCCCGTTCGGAAAGTGATTTAAAAAAGCTATAAATGGGTAAATTTATGATATTTTAAATTTTTCATTAGATTAGAGAAAATGTACATAAAAAAATTTTTTTAAGAATATTATTTCAATAAAAAAATTTTTTAATACAATATTGGTTAAAATGAACATAGAATGACCCATTTTCAAAATATTCTCCTTTGTGAAAAATGCTTCTATTATAATATTATTCTGCATGTATATAGCTCAGGCCTCTACAGGGTTTCAACTAGAATTTTTGAAATATATAACTTAGAAGTGGGTTTATCCATATTTACGACAACAGAGGGAGCAATTTAAGAAAAACAACGATAATTATTTCAATTTGTGGTAACTCTGAAAATAATGTGAATTTTTTAAAAAACCCTAGTTTAGACTCTCTGGAAAAGTTTTTATTTTTATGAAAGCTTGCGGAAATATTATTATTTTAGAAGCATTTTTTAAAAAAAAGAACATTTTAAAAAAGATTATTCTAAGTTAATTTTTGAAAAGATTGTATTTAAAAAAATTTTTTTTTTGTAAAAAATATCCTTAAATCAATTTTATACTAATATTCTAATATAAGTGAAAACCTAAATATCATGAAAATTACCCCATTTATGCGCTTTTTAAAACCACGGTTCCGAACGTAGTCGGATCCAAAAGTTTAATAATACTGTTGGTGATAAATGACAAAAAGAGAAAATTTTTTTTTCTATCACGATAATTTTTTTTTTTTAAAATATATATAAAGCTCTTGCAAAAAAAAAAAAAAAAATTCCTTTTTTTTTTGAGGGTTTTTATCACTTTGCTTTCATATTTTACACACTTGACCATTTTTCAATTTTACGAAGTCAATCCCCAAAAAAGCCCTCGAACGTTAATATTCACGCATTAATTCCTATTTTACACAATTTCATCAAAACATTTTAATATTTTATATCACAATTTTAACTATTACATCAAAATAAATCTATAAAGTAATTTTAAAACTGAATGAATTAAAAGAATGATATCTTTACTTAGTTTTATTTCAAATAATAATTACGTGCATTTATGCAAAACAGAAACATGTAAAATGTAAATCAAGTAATCAACAAGTGAAAATATGTAAATCAAATGGGTATTATAATAGTGCGAAAAATTTTTCATTTGTTTTAATCCTTACTATAAATCAAATTTCGTAGAAATAATATTCTGTTTTCACATTTGTATAGTTTTCATATTTTATAGTACATGGTACTACATATATAGTACATAATGTGGAAACCTTACACAATTGTCTTTAAAAATAATCAAAAGCTTCGTTTGAGAAAAAACACAAATTTTGTAATTTATTCTAAGGTATTTTATGTTAACTGAACTTTTTTTTTAAAAATTATAATTGAATTTACTTCGATTCACTTATAATAGAATGAGTATCTGTCAACTTTTTAACCTTAATTTAGAAATTATAATATGTACTGATATCTTCGTTGTCAATATCTTTTTTTTCTCAAATTTGGTTTTTTGCATCATTAATTGAGCGTAGAATTTTACATATTTTGTAATATGTTACTCCAAAACCCTTTTGATGTTCTCAATCAGTTACGTAAGTTTTAAAAAATTTTCGAGCTAAAGAAGAATAGCATTTGTTATTCTGTAAAAAAATCGCACGCTCGATAATTAAACATCTATAAGAATTTTAAACATTTTTTTTTTTGTTCAAAAGCATTTTTTATCCAACAACATTTCACTTAGTTATTAACTGTTTTTTTAACCATCTACAAGACAGACAGAAAAAATTTAACTTCAGCATCGTAGTGTGTAAAAAAATGAAGTATTATATTGAAAAGTACTTTTTTTTTTTATTTAAAACAATTTTGTTTCCCAAAATAAAAATAACTTACTGCATCCATCACGCTCATATTCCCTAAAAAATCCTATCAATAGATATTTTAAGAAAAAGAATGCAAATTTTTAAGAAGCCAGGAAGCCTTTCGTTGCATATCATTCTTGACATGGAAAAAAATGGCGCTTTCTTTTTTTTTTTAGTTTAAGGAAATAGCCCGTTTTATCCAATCAATCTCTGCCCATCATTCAACTCAAACCCTGTTTCGCGCCTTGCCTCTTGCTTGGGAGATAAGCGCTTCTAGCAAAGCTAAAGAAAAAGAAATCATATACCGAACGATTTTCATTTAAAAAAAAAATCTCAAGGATTCCGTTCTTCGGCTGCTCGTGTTAAAAATAATATACTTTTAAGCATTTATGGTGTTCTACACTTAAGATTCAAGCAATTTATCAGACGCTTGTGAATCTTTGATTAGAAATTTCTAGAAAACTTAATTTAAAAAGAAAAAAACAAGATTAGCGATAAGCTAGTAAAGCTGGTAAACCTGAGCAGTAAAAGGAGAAAGGACTTCTATGTCCTTAGAAGGACGAGGTAGTAGACAGACTACAGCTTATGGTAATTATTGTTGTCATCGTAGCGTTGACTTTTTGTCTCATCCTAGAATTATAAGAGGTAAGTTTTTCACCTCTCTTTTTTTGAAAAAAGAATACTTGATTAAATACTTCAAATTCAGTTCCCAATAACCATCGTTAAATAACGTCTAATACTGTTGTTAATACTTCTCAAAAAATCGTTTGCAAAATGTACCTTTATTCTAAAACTGCATTATAAAGAAAAGATTCGAATTCTAATTATTTTTATCATTCTTACAATCTATCACATTATATTCTATTTTTCATGTTTTCTTAAATTAAAAATATGAATATGATTTGTAGAAAAAATCTCTACAAAATCGAACAGGCAAAATAAAAAAAAATATATATTACAAAAATTGTCCGAAACCTGAGATTAAGACAGTTCCTTGATGTTTGAGATTGAAATAAATAATTAATTTGCCTTACCATGTTTTTCAACGTTTTGCCCCAAGTGATAAAGAAAAAGCAATTAATACTAATTCTGTTAAAAAGTTCATTCTATTAATATAAAAGTTCTTTATATGTGTTATGTACAAATAATGTAAAAATCTACTTTTGTATTAGATTTTTGCCACCAAATTACAGGACATTCAGGGATTTTATTATGTGCATATTTAATAAAATTAGCATTGATTTGTTGCCCAAATATCTTTCGTATTCAAAAAGGTGAGAGAAAAAAGGAAAATGTTTTCTTTTATCAAATTAAACATTTTGGTTTATTTTGTGAACTTTTTTCTTTAACTATTTAGCATTTTAATAACTTTAAAAAATTCTAGAGTTGATATGGTAATTATTCGTGAAATAGTCCAATATATGCCAATGAGATCACATATTCTGCAATCAATCCATTAAATGTTGTAAATTGATCGAATGTAATAAAATTGTTTTTCACTGTAGTAATAAAATGTACTAACAATATAATTTAGATTATAATGCAGTCACATACGTGGAACAAATAATAGTGTTAACTAGGAATTAATTAATTATAAAATTATACGAAGACATTTCTTTTCTTAGTAAAAAATCCAATTAACTTGCATAGGAGAGAGAGGACAGAGGCATTCATTTTTCAATTCCTACTATTAGTTCACTCCCTGTATTTATTTATTTATATATATATTTCTGTTATTAAAATTTTCAATCGTTTAATAAAATACTTTCTATTCATCCATTCAAGTTTAAATACATTTTTTTAAACTTGTAGTGGATGACACTTAATGTTAACATGGTTTGTTTTTTTCAAATTTTAATTCATTAATTAAATCAAAAAATGAATAAATAGTAACAAGAAAAAGAAGAGTCCAACAGCATATACAGAAAAGAAAATCGTTCCTTGTGTCCTTGTAGCGCAATGGACTTCTAATCCAAAGGTCGTGCGTTCGAATCCCTCCTGAGTAGGCCTAATTTCTGAAAAGTGTAGCAGCTCCTTTTTACTGTACTATTTTTGTAGAATAATTAAAATTAATTAATGAATAAATAGTAACAAACAAAAAAAATTAGTCCAACACCACATATAGAACAAAAAGTGGAAAATTGCAAGAAAAATCGCTTTTCTTTTTTGTCCCTTAATGTGATTCTGTCAGATGTATATACGTATTTATATTAATTTAACTATTTAATAAAAAGTAACTAAAATAAATTTCTTGTTGAACTCTAAGTAGAAATTGACTTTTTAATTTTTTTAAAATATTACTTGTTAGTTGTAAAGGCATTCATTTTGTAGCCATTCACTATTTATACAAGAAGCTGAAAATATAATTCCATATCTTTTAAAAGTAGAATTACTATTTTAAAATAAGCTGCTTAAAATGTTAATTGAAAAGAAGAAAAAATAATTACTAACTGAACTCCTTTTTTTCGAAAAACATGTTTATTCATCAACTGAATTTTCCAGTATTTTTGAATAAAGTCTTCTGTCCTGAGTCAGAAGGACTTGCTTGGTATGAAACTGATTCCATGGTAAAAAAACCGGTTCACAGAGGCGCTCTTAGGGATATTTACAAGAAATGGAAGTTTTACTTTATTATCTTTTTTAGAGATAGAGAGGGAAAATAAGGCGCATTGAAAGTCAAGCCACAGGTTGCCGTTACTCTTAGTGAAAAATTGGAACGACGCTCTTCTCGAAAGGCTGACAGGTAGAAAGTTAAGGTGTAATATTGTTCCATTTGTGCTCCATTTTCTTTCCCCTCCCCCTCCCGATTCTAAGTTTTAACCTTGAAAATTTTCGACAGAAAAGCTTTTTAATGTATCTTTTTATTACCCTGCGTGAGTTTTTTGAAGTAGAAAGCAAATTTTATGATACTGCGATTTGAAATAAACATACAGCGTCATCTCTGTTAGAAAAGGAATAAGAAAATTGTAGAAAATCCTATTCTGTGAAATATAAAAATTAAATATTCGCATTTGTTATTTTAAATACACTGATATCTCCTTAAGGTATCCGACTACGTTCGGAACCGTGATTTTGCACAAAAGCGTTTAAATAGATAATATTTATATTTAGTGTCACTTAGATTAGGAAATGTATGTAAAAGTGTCTTAAAAATAGTATTACAATATAAATTATTTAAGTACAATATTTTGACAAAAAATGAACATAGAATGACCCATTTTCAAAATATTCTCCTTTTGTGAAAAATGCCTCTATTATAATAATATTTTGCCTGCATATAGCTCAGACATCTGTACAGAGGTTCAACTAGAATTTTTGAAATATATAACTTAGAAGTGGGATTATCCAAGTTTTACGACAACAGAGAGGAGAAATTTTAAGAAAAAAACGCCGAGAGAATTATTTCAATTGGTGGTAACTCTGAAAATAATGTGAATTTTTCAAAAAGTCTCCTTGAGCCTCTGTACAGAAGTCTGAGCTATATACAAGCAAAATATTATTATAATAGAATCAATTTTCACAAAAGAAGAACATTTTGAAAAAAGGTTATTCTAAGTTAATTTTTTGCCGAAATATAGTATTTAAATAATTTTTTTCAAATGTCCTTAAAACAATTTT
>BMAV01013240.1:0-117410 GCA_019973955.1 Trichonephila inaurata madagascariensis
ACTTTTTTGTCAATTACTTTCTTCATATTTCAAGGTTATTTTATCAACAATTATATAAGTGTTATACATTTTTAGATTCATAAAAATATGGTGTGTGTGTGTGCACCGTATTTTTTAATACTTAAATTGAGAAATTTATTTTTTGAATGTGTATGATGTCCTGGTTTTCTTAAAAGGACTATTAAATTGACAAAAACCGGTCAAAAATCAAATTTAATTTTTTTAGCCTAAATTTTTTTTTTTAATACCTATAACCTCACAAAATTTGAAAGCTCTATGTTTAAAAAACGGAGAATTATGATATTTTTAATTTCTTTTTTTTTCACACCCCTTGGCAAATTAAAATTTTTAAACTGATTTATCTCAAAAAAAATAAAATAAAAGTTTGTTTCATTTAAAATGCTAAGGCCTTTTTTCCATTGTGCCTAATGCTTTTTTGTTTTTTTTTTTCTTTTACCTATTGCTAATAAAGAAACAAAAGTTGACATACTTTTTTGACGTACTTTTTTTTTAAAATATTTGAACTCAGAATTTATACATTTTGGAATTTTCAATAAGCTTTCATAAAAAGAAGTTTTGAATAAATCATGTTATCCAAAACCATACCAACTTTCTATTAGTTGGGACGCATTTTATTATAAATTTCATGCGTGTAGGAGGAGAGCATTTTAAAATCACTTCACAAATTTTTAAGTTTTTTCTTAAAAAAATTAAAGACTAACTTTTTTATGAAATTTTGAGCACAAAATCTGTTTTACACAATATATATTTATAAGACAACCAAAAATTTTTTTTTGAAAATCCTTAAATTAAAAATTTTTGCGTAAATCCTACCATGTCCCCTTAACTAATTTGTCTAGTTATTTCATGAAATATCTATATAGTTATTCTATGAAATAACTGAATTATACACTTTAATGGTAACATATATAAACGTTAAATGGTCTTAATGAGATTTATATATTACCTAATAATATAAAGAAAAATCCATTTTTGATTGGAAAAAGATACACTCAAATAATTAAAAAGTTTTTACCAAAAAAAAAAAAATTTAAAAAGGAAAGAAATAAATATAATGGATTTTTTTTCATTAGTTATATATAAAAGTTCTAAGCTACATAAATCGATATGGGAGACCATACAGCGATCATCCATATTGCAGCTCATATCGGCTTTTGGGAGGGAGGGTTTTTGGGCAACTCCCCATCAAAAAAATCAAAAAATACCGTTTCATTTAAAAACAGGGGTAAGAGATGGAATTCAAACCCCTCTAATGCCCTGGTTTGAGATTTTATTAACGTCACACTTTTAAAGCTGCACGAGGGTTATCAAGGAGGGACCTCCCCTTCATACCCAAAGTGAGGAAATTTAAAACCCGAGATTTAAAAAACCGCCTTCAATAAGGAGGGTTTTCAGGGACACCAGGACTCGAACCTACAACTCAACAACGCCGGCCACGAGTTCGAGATCAGGACGACTCAGCCGCCATGGCTAATCGCCTAATAACCTGATCGATAAGATTATGTATGATCTGTTTTATCAGCCATCAAAATAAGATTATTCCCCTATAACAGCAGCATTGAGTTTGAGGGGCCCTCGCGTTTTCTACAAAACCCCCTTGGGGTTTTTTTGGGGGCCCAAAAGGCAAATTTTTTTAAACCAAATCCAGAAGGAAGCCTTTAATATGCAAATTGAACTTTTAAATAGCGAATTTCGTAAGGGAAATTTAAAACCCATTGGGAAAAAAGGGTTTTGCTAGTTGAGTTTTAAGCCGGAACAAGGAAAAAGAAAGCGTCTTGAGTGTGGAGCTATCCGGGAAAGCGATCAAGTCAAGGGGGATATATTCCACACGAGATAAACAAAAGATATTTAGAGATTGGGGTTAAACAAGAGATTAAGGTAGGATAATTCGATCTATATTAGGGCTGTGTATAAGTTGAGATTAGGAATAGGTGGGAATATAGTGATTTTAGTCGCGCTTATTTGGTAATACGTATTGTGTGTTTTCTCACCTCAGATCCACTAAGTTATAATATAAATATTATCATTGTTAGTGTTTAATTTAAGATCTTAATAAAGACATTTTAAGATCATGGCAACGCCTGGTTCTTCATTCACTCCCACACCTCTAGGTCACGAGGATAACTTAGAAGTAAGTATCACCCACGGGCGAAAATCTTACAAGTCTGGCATGTTAATCAAGGATTTCGTCTAGGAGACCATTCACTGTACTTCCATTGGTGTGGCCTTCCAAAGAGATTTTGGCGTCCACCAAGCTTCCATCCGTCTGTAAACATGTCTCAACAATGTTGGATTCCTGGCGACTGATGCATTGCTCTGAAAACACGATAAGAATCCTTTTCTTAAGTGAACCTAAGCTTATCTGTCAAAGGCACAGATTGCCATAATCCTTTGTACAATCAATATACATGCTCTGTAGCCAGTGGCATGACACAGAATATTAGGGTTCCGCTGCAAAGTCAGATTTTGGGTACCAAATTTGATCTTACAATGGATTGCAAAACCCTGCGTACTTGGCTTCAGTCAGGCTTTGGGACCCCTAGAATCCTGCCCCCTCCGTGGTGTGGGGTTGCAGGGGTGTACACGTTGCGCCACTGTCTGCATCTAAACTTAATCAGTGTACTTTGTTTCATAGGATGCATCTAATCGGTGTACTTGCATACCAGCCTTCATTGCAAGAACTTCGGACCGTGGTTGAAAATTTGTCCGATTGCCACAAAAAGGATTACAATAAGCTGAGATGTAGTTTTATTTCTCTTTTCTTCGTGTAAAAAGAGCAAGGATAATGGTAATCAAGGACACGTGGGAAACCTGAAACAGATATTCCTGGAACTAAATTCTTAGATTTAAACTAATTCTAAAGTCGCTGGACGGGCACTGCGAAAAACAAGAAGCAGTCTAGTACTAACAAGTTGTGATAGGTTCGTTTTCACCCGTCCGATGTGTAAAGGCATTTTGCTTATTTACTTGACATATGAGCAATAATTTGAAACCAGAAGTTTGAAATTGGGAAAGCACACACAATTTTTAAAACCTTTGACATTTCAGGATTATTTTGAGGACATTTATACTTTTCTCATGAAGTCAATTTTTTTTCTGAAGAAAAAAGGTTGATATAAAATTTTACTTTTCGGTGTTATAATTTTGATATATTATCTCTTCCATAAAAACTTCCTTTACTAAATTTGTCAAGTATTTTATAGCAGCACGATCTGAAATACATGTTGTACCTTAACAATGGGAAGCCTTAATGTTAATGGGAATTAACAATTTCAAAACAACGAAATTTAAAATCAGTTTAATTTTACAGAAAGATATAAAAAGTTGATCTAAAGACCAGAAAAAAAAAAAGACAGAAAAGCTATTTTTAAAAAGAAAAAATTTCCTGTACACTTATCATTACTGAAGCATTTATTTCGATAGATCTCAGTGCGTAAAAGTTTTGAGGAAAAAAAGAAAAGAAATTTCCGTTTATCACACAACATAAGAAAATTTTATTAAATATAAAGTCAACAAAATCTAAGTACATTTGATATAATATTATATTTTAAGTAAACGTTTTTGCTCCTGAAAATACATCAGTTACGATATTTTCATTAATGCTATGAATATAAATATTTTACAACATACGTAATGAAATTTTAAATTTATTTTAATTTTAAAATAGGTAAATTAAAAGTACCACATTAAACTAAACTCGGGGCGCAAAGCCCCCTAGGGGGCCAAGGCCACTGTTTCAGCCCATGACCTGGGCACTGAGGTGAACAGATGTTCAGTGTTTATTTTCCCAAGAAACTTTTGTCAACCCTGAAGGGTTGAAAGTTTTAAGGCCCCCTTTCCCCAAACCCCCCTTTTGGGCCCCCGACCTGAGCGTAGAAGGGTACACATACTCAGCCACTGAGCTTAAAGTACCACTTTACTAGGGATTGCAATACCGGTATACCGGGATATCGAATACCGGTATTTTGAACCATTTGTACAGTTTTGTAATACCGGTAGTCACAAGTTAAAAAAAAAACCCGGTTTTTTCGGTATATACTAAAAATTTTTAAAATTGTTTCCCCTATATGTTTAGGGATCGCCAGCATAGTAAAATAGTATACGTTTTCTTTTCTTTGTCTCCCTGATGGACGAAATTAATTAGACTGTGAATATAAAGTTGCATCGTACAATCAAGAGAAGTGAAAAAGTATATGAATCATCCAAGGAGGTGGGCCAAAATTATCCTATTACAGCTCAGAGTGATACTACACACAAGCAGTATTTAAAAAGTCTGATATTCGTACCTGTAAAAACAAGGTTGTAGTTGTGAAGAAAGTACGTAATATTTCGATAATTTTTTAATTGATGAGTTGTTATCACATTTATTTCATACATATTTTTTGGGTTTTAAAAAATTTTTTTTTTGGGTTCATTATATATATACCAAAAAAAAACCCAAATTGAATAAGAATAAGAAGATTTAAGACAATTTCAAAAAAATTTGTAATAGTACCAAGACTGAATAGTATTTTACATTTTTGGACTTTAAATAATAAGATGTTTTTCTTTTTGGATTTTAAACTGTTATAATTTATAAATTGCAAATTATTTTTTTTTGTGATATTTTAAATCCTATAAAAATGGCAAAAAAAAAAAGAAACACTTTGTTTTCTTTTCTAAAAAATTTCTACTACTGGTATTAAAACCGGTATTCTGGTATTAAGATCTAAAAAGAGAAATATTGGATTGCTTATGGTCTGATAGAACCCTTAAAAAACACACATTACCTTTTGTTTTAAAAAATTGTGAGCTTTGCTGATTTTTATTTTGATTCGCTGATTATTTTGTTAATACCGTTATATTGTCATGAGCCCTGAAGATTACTTCATTATTTGCTGGCGAAAGGGAACACACAGCTATTGGCCCAAAGGCATTTTATTTAAAAAATTAACTTTTAAGAAATTAAATTTCTTAATAGTTGGGCTAATCTTCCCAACCTTTCTCCGGAGAAAAGTTCAAATCAGGTTTAAGGTATCCGACTACGTTCGGAACCGTGATTTTGCAAAAGCGTATAAATGGATAATATTTATGATATTTAGTCTCACTTAGATTAGAAAGTGTATATAAAATTGTTTTAAGAATAGTATTACAGTCAAAAATTATTTAAATACAATATTTTGACAAAAAATGAACATAGAATGACCCATTTTCAAAATATTCTCCTTTTGTGAAAAAGGCTTCTATTATAATAATATTTCGCCTGTATATAGCTCTGATCTCTGTACAGAGGCTCAACTAGAGTTTTTGAAATCTATAACTTAGAAGTGGGTTTATCCATGTTTAACGACAACAGACGGGAGAAATTTTAAGAAAAAAACGCCGATAATTATTTCAATGGTTGTAACTCTGAAAATAATGTGAAATTTTCAAAAATCATAGTTGGGTCTCTGTACAGAGGTCTGAGCTATATACAGGCGAAATATTATTATAATAGAAGCATTTTTCAAAAAAGGAGAACATTTTGATAAAAGGTTATTCTAAGTTAAATTTTTGCCGAAATATTGTATTTAAATAATTTTTTTGTCAAAAAATGTCCTTAAAACAATTTTATACATGTATTCTAATCTGTGACACTAAACATCATGAAAATTATCCATTTATGCACTTTTTCCGAATCACAGTTCCGAACGCAGTCGGATACCTTAATGTTCTTAGGCCTTGAATTGATCGTCTCAGCAGGTCAAAACATGACACATGTTGGGGCCCCTGTAGCTTGGGGCCCCGTATCATCGATACAACTGATACGGTAGTAGCTACGGCCCTGGTTGACATCAACAATTAGCGGTTATTATTCGAAAAACATAAGGCATTGGCATGAAAGGGATATCGAAATATAATAGTATGTTGTAATTGAAAACACGTAAGTTTAACTGAAAGTTATCAATTAATATTGCATTTTATTTTAGATTTCATCTGTATATCTCGGCAAGTATAAGAGTTAGATTTACTAAAGATAAATTTATTTCTAATTCTATTGAAATATCTAATTCTACAAAACAAATATGTTTGTTTAATTTTATTCAACTGCACTCAACATTGAAACATTTCCAAAGGAATGTATGTTTGTGTGTGTCCTTTTTGGAAGAATTATTTTCATCCATTTAGAATCCGATTTACCTTCTACGAAATCAGTAAGATTGCTATCATCTGTTTGCAGTGCGTTATCACGGTGACCTTGTCTTCTGACATTTAACGCATACTTGTCATGTGTATATATTATACTTCAGTTAAAACAACACGAATGAATATGTTTTTAGAGATAGCCTTGTCACAAAATTTTCGCAGAATTTATTCCATTATAGTAATATCTTGTCTAATTTGAGAGGTTTTTAGCTTTATTGAAAATATATATACAGTCGAACCTCCATATAACGAAACTCTATATTGCGAATTTTTCTGTATAGCGAACTTTTTCCTGGAACTAAGAACATTTCACGATTTTCTTCGTAAAATAATCTCCTTATAGCGAAGTGCATTTTCTATATAACGAGCTTTTTCTCTTGTGATTCAACTTTTTTTCTCCCTATTTTTGAAGTGAGAAATCAAGATTGAATATTGGTACTTTAGCAGTAGCACGTACCGTAAAATTCAATATGAAGAATATTTCTTGTTCCGAAATTTTCGATGCATTAGAAAATGATATATTGACCAAAAAAAATTTATTAATTGGAAAAAATACTCATTTAAGTAAATAATTTAAAGGATGTAAGCATAATTACTGTATTTTTGTTTGAATTGCTAAATACTTCAAATATTTACGTCGTAATTTTTTCTTAAATATCTTGTCCTCCTTTTCATTGCAAAAAAAATTGGTCACATCAGATGTAATGATTTTTGACCAGCCCATTTTTTATTATGGGTTATCGTTTGCAGGAGTATTTGACAACGTAGGCTACATAAAAGAATCGCAAGTGGAGACAACTTTTGCATAGGGGCACAGGGCCTCAAAAAATCTTTTTTTTTCTCAATGGTAATGGATTTCTTAGTAAAGTTGCCAATAGCCTTTGTATGGCTATTGCTGATGGATTATGGTTGAGGGGCGAGGACGACGCTAGACAGATTTCTGCATTATGCCAACTTGGGGACTTTGAGCCTCAATCGATTTAACGAGGGTCAGTCCCTCTATAGAAAGGGTTTTAGTGGCGCAGTAATTCAATCCCATGACTTGACCTCACTAAACTGTCGATAAAAATGAGCGAAATATACATAGTTATAATTAGTTTATTCACATAATTTTATTTTTTGAGGAAAAATACTGTCCTTAAATTCGCAAAATTATTCCCCACCCCCTTTATTATAATGATATATTTTACGATTTCCATATAATCTATATGTATTAAAATGGATGTTTGTTTTTTTGAAATCGCATCACTCCAACACTTTTCAACTGATCACTATGAAAATTGGCATGTAAATCTATAATTTTTGTAGAAGGTTTTTGTACTATCCTCTTTGTTGCAGGTACCCACCAGGTGGCGCTACAGCACATCAACTTCTGCACCATTCCATCAATCGCCAAGTTGCCAAAAATGATGCCAACTTTGCTCTATCGCCAACATTTCACTATGTTTCCATTGAATCGTCAGTATAATGTAAGGAACGGCGTTGCTTGCGAATATTACAATTTTAACATAAAATAAATAAAACAGAAAGTAATATTAACGTAATACACATCCAGATATAAATTATTGACACTATTTTAAGCGTTCACTGTACAAAATGTGTAACAATGTGCTATTTTTGCTGAGCAGAGATCAGCTTAGGAAGGTGTTTTCAAAAATTGACCCACAAGTTAGTTACGGGGCTTTATAAACAAAAAAAATTCTTTTTATCAGCTATTAGATCTACAGACTTAAAATTTAATAAATGGGTTTTTTTTTTATTCAATTGAGATATGCAAAAAGCTTTTTTTTTTTCGCTTAATTTGCAATTTACATAAAATTAACTCTTTAAAAACTTCTTTATCCTTTAATCTGTATTATTTAATATTTTAATTCACCCGAGCAAAGAACGGGTATACCAGCTAGAAAACTATATTTTAACTCGTTTATTTAAACTTCAACGTAGAACCGCAAGCAAAAAAAAATGTCGCAACGTGATAGAAAACTTAATGATTATTGTGGCAACATATATTCCGACCTTCAACACCTTCACGTTTCACCCTTCTTAGATTTTGTAATGTTACCCGGACATTCCCGCTTAAAGACTAAGGCACCCGCAATTAAACAATTAATGATTGCTCATCCCTTAATGATGCTGAAGAACATGTTGTACCATCCCCGAGTCCTTCAAGTTGGGGCATCACACCCTCCCTGGAGGTTTAGGTGAAACATTTAAGCTCGACTCGGGGTTACCAACACATCATTAGCACTTCAAGGCATGAATCCTTTCCGAGAACATTAGCTGTAACCTATAATTTTCCAAGACGCGGTGAACAACTCTACCCCCTACTAGTTCGTAACCACCCACCCGTCTGAAAGGCCCGGAAGAGAAAAACTCAATGTGAATCTGAAGGAGGAAAGAAAAAACAGTCATGTGGTTCAAAGGCCTTTTGGTTTATATGGAGTTAGTTCGTAATTATTTTTACGTGATTTTCGTATTTTATTGTTGTTAATTGTATCGTCGAACAGGTATTCACTTAACAAAAATTAAGCATGTTTGACGCTGAATTGCCGATTTTAGAGGAAAAAAATTTAGTTAAATTTATACCAATAATCATAGGCAGTGACGCACACAAAAATTTTTCAAGGGGGGCGTCCAGGATCGAAAGTCCACCCTCCTCGTATTATACCCCAATACGCCGCCCAATATATTCTTTTGATTTTGGCGATTTTCGGGAACAAAAATAATAAAAATTCAATTATGAACATTAATTATTAATTACAAATACATACCGTAAAATCCGGCGTATAACGCGCACCTATACTTTCGAGCTGCATTTTTTAATTTTTAGGTATGTTCGCCGTATAACGCGCACCCTCTTTTTTACGAAGAAATCTGAAATATACATACGCAATGCTCTTACGTTTTGTAGTCACTTATTCGAGGTATTATTCCAAGGTATAGAGAGAAAAATAGTATACTTCTGGAACTACACCATTTAAGTTCATGAGGAGTGACTTTTTCTTTTATAAAACAACATTTCAATATTTGTGGAAATCTAATTTTTTTCTATGATTATCTTTTTTATTTTTAAAGCTCTCACTTTTATACCCGGCGTATAACGCGCACCCTTAAATTTCGATCATACTTTTTGTGTTAAAAGGGCGCGTTATATACGCCGGATTTTACGGTAATTAAATTTTATGTAATATATACATAACATTATAATAAATCGAAAAATCAAGGGCTGGGGAGGGGTGGACCCGTGGACTCCCTCCCTTGTGTGCGCTATTGTTCATAGGGTACTATTGCTTAAATCAAGGGTGGGCAAATAGTGGCTCGCGTGCCCCATACGGTCCGTAAAGAGTTTTTTCAAGCCCCCTATTGGCAACGGACCTCGTAATTTTAAATCTCGGTTAAGTGATGAGGGTGATACCTGAGCTGGCATTCCCTTCTAAACTTCCGCACCACGTCAATGAGAGGACTTTGAGCCATGATAGATTTAAGTGCGTCACTTTCTCTATACAGTGGGTCATGAAACGCTGACCACAAGTCCTTGACCACACACGACCTCTATGTTACTATAATCACATTCAATGTGTGACTCTAAGGTTCTGAAACTGCGTGCTTCCTCAGATAGACTGCAGCCTTTTACAGCCCTAGTGTTTATTCAATCTATAAAAGTTTTGTCTGTGTTTCCACAATGGGGCTGCGGATTGGTATTTACCAATTTGCAAGACCGAGTACATTTTCCGAAGGCTGGCACCATTAGGTGGAATAATATTCACCCAATGTAATTTTGAAGCTCTGTTTTCTTCTCAGAGAGAGGCACCTGGTCTCTGACAATGCGAAAAGGTACGAGGAATTTTTTAATTTTGCCGAGAGCACCCATGCCGAAATGCCCCTCAGAGATCTTTAACATGCCGCATAATCATATAACATGGACGCTGTCGATTTTCTGCATCATAAAAATTCACCAACTCGGACCGGGGTCGAACTCGCAATCTTGGGCGTACAAAGCTAGTGACAAACCAACTGCGTCACTCATCCAGCGTCTATGAAAGTTATCATAAATTATTAATTTTACCCAAAAATCTTAGCTGCTAATCAACATAGATGTGACTTAATTATTCAAAACCTACAAAAGTACATTTTTGTCGTATTATCAGAACATCTTCAACAAATTCATTTCCTCGCTGATTTTTTACTTGGATTATAGATTTGTCTTTGTAATGTATAACTAACTTGGAAGAAAAAGAATCAGGTAAGTACTTAGTAACAATTTAAATACTTTCGAATATTTTTAATAATTTATCCTTGCATATTTTAAAAATTCTTTAGATATTTTTTAATAGTTTACTTTGAATTTCAACATTTCTCATCTCCACCAGAGACGATATTTTGGATAGAAATAAAAATAATTTTTGTTCTTTTATCAAGATATTTTACCATTTTTTGTTTACAAAATAGTATATATAAAAGACAAAACAGAACATTTAAAAAAAATGAATACGTAGTAATATTTAAACTTTTGTTACGATTCTGAAGCAATGCGTTTTCCAAAATGAATTATTAACAATTTCACGAACCGAAACAGACTATGTAAATCAAACGTAATTTGCTACATTCAGGGACGTGTTTAGACTTCTTGAGGCCCTGAGCCCCTACGGAAAAGTATGCCCTGTGAAATCCTACACAAACGTTACCTCAACCTATGACCCTTAAAATTAGATAGTACATAGCAAATATTGTCAAATACTCGTACAAAGAGTTTCCCAAAACAAATACCGTATTTACTAGAATCTAAGTTGCACTATTTTTCCAGTGTTCATGTTAGTGAAAATTAGGTGCGGCTTAGAATCGAAGGCAAAACATTTGTTGGAGGGGGGATTGAATTTCCTCCTTTTCAAACGGAAAAATGTAACCGTCCATTCTGGCCACTTGCATCAAAGACACACACATTTTTATTATTCCATATTCCCCAGTTTATTTCCAGCATTCAGGCTATCCTAAACATTGTTGTTTGTTCATATTCAGGAATTTTTTTTTTTTTTTTACGCATTTTTTAATCACCAAAGCGTAAAAGATATCGATATTTGCTTTAAAAGACAAGTTCACATTGAAGCAAGTATGAAAAGGGAGGCAATTTTAAAGCAGAAAAAACGGAAACAGAGTAGCGGCCACGGAAAATGGGTCAGTGGCAGCTGCTTCGACATGGATGAAACAAATATACGTCGATGGCGTAAGCAAAATCATATAATTTGTGCTGGTAAGTGTTCTCTCTCTCTCTATCTCAACAATTTCTAACAATTATTTTAAATTCTTTTTTAAAAAATTTTGAATAGCAAATGCATTGGATGTGTCAAGGAAGACGACGATTGTGTGGGAAAATTGCGAAGCCGGCACCAATTCGAGTCTGCTGTGACAATAGGAGTGACGAAATCATTTCGAAACATGATACTGACGTTTAGAGTATTTATAGGCTCATGTATATATGTATTTGAAAGTTTTCAATGCTGGTAAAAAATTAATTAACTTAAGTAATTATTTCACATTAAAAAAAATTTTTTTTGGCGGCTTAGATTCAAGAAAATACGGCAAATGTGCATGACTTACAATCGCCCAAACCGGCTCAACCAACTGTCGCCTTTTGACTTTATGAGTATGATGGTGTTTGCTGGTAGGTCTAGACCAATACATGGTCGACAGTCATCACATAATATATTCTTGTCACTGTTGCCAGTTGACACATAGTAACTTAACAGTTTTTCGGAGAATCCAAGAGGAAACAACATTTGACAGATAAAATTATTCGAATCATGTTTTTATTAAAAACGAGTCGAGAAAAAGATGAGGCCCCTCATTGAGGCCGAGGCCCTGGACCCAGACCCAATTGGCCCATGCCTTAAGACGCTCCTGGCTAAATTGTTTATCACATAAAAGTAAAATTTTGAAAAGTAGTTAACATTACTTTGCGAAAGTTAATTTAATTAATAAACATGCATTGTTATGTTCAAAATCTTCTAAACATAGCTATGTTTTAGTTTTTCAAAATTCTTTAGATATAATGCATTTTGTGTGTAATAATATACTTCATTTAGAGATACATCATTTCTGAATCCTATATTTTACACAAAAAAAAAATAATAATAAATAAACGAGTCTTACAGTAGTCGCATATGATGTGTAGCATCTGACATGTTATCGTGGTAAATTCCGCAATATTAAATTTTTTCCTGAAAAAATATGAATATATCGGGTATGATTGGAAATAATTTTCTATCGAATAATATCTTTAATGAAAATTGTATTTAATTAACAAAAGGAGTAATGTGTGCAATATTTTATCAAAAATAATTGTTCAATTTGGGGAAAGCGGAGACAATAGACTTATGATAACTAAAATATGACACATATACTTGTGATTTCAAAGTATTTAAAAACCGTTGAAAAACAGCGTCAATTAACAGTACCACTGTTAGCAGTCGGAACATTTTAATTTGTGTTCATTTCGAGCTTGAGTTCATCATTCATAAAAGCTATGAGCGGCTCGGCTTTTGGCAAACTGAAGTTAAAGTTAAAATCACCACTCAAAATCAGGGGAAGCGAGTGATAATTTTTTTAAAAGAGCAGAACCACCTTCGATATATGGTAAAAATGCAAAATGCAGGAAATCTTTAATTTTTTTTTAACCGTTTGATTCGAAGAAATGTATACGACCACCGAAATTACTGTTTGTCCATTTTCAAATAAGCATTCTGCCGCACTTATGTCCCCCAATATTGTGACTAACGGATTTAGAGTCAAGCGCTCGAGTGTTTGATGGCTACTAGAGTTGGACCCCCATGCGAGGGTAGCGAAAAGACACAGCCACGCACTCTCATTAGTCAAATCAAGTAGCGCGCGCTTACGTCACATCCTGTTACACACATCCGTCCCTTTCACGAAATCACTCCCAACAAATATCCAGCAACCGAGAAGAAAGATGTTACACATAAAAAAAAACTGTTTTCATGTAGATTTTTGAATTTCTTTTAACGAATTCATAATTATAATTAGTACAAGACAGTGGCGCACACAAGGGGGTCCTGGGGTCCGGACCCCCCCCAAAAAGCCCTTGTTTTTTTTCCGATTGATTATAATGCTAAGTATATAGTACGTAAAATTTAATTAAGTATTTGTTATTAATGATTAATTTTATTAATTAATGCTAATTATTTATTCAATAATTAGGTTTTTATTTATGTTTTGTTCCCGAAAATCGACAAAATCAAGAGGACCATGATACAAGAATGGTAAACTTTCGACCCCGGACACCCCCCTTGAAAAATTCCTGTGTGCGCTACTGGTACAAGATTATATTATATATAAATCTCTAACTAGAGGCAGAGCTTACCACCATTCAAAGAAATCTCCTTAATTTAAGGAGTAATTAGAAATATTCTTTAATATATAATTAATCTCTTCATTATCTCGCTTTTATGGATCGATCATTAATTCTAATATTACTCCCATATATCATTTTTTTATTTAATACTTATTAATTTAATTTTTTTCTTATTAAACAATTGCCTTCTTTAAATCAGAAATATTTACTATTTTAGAGTAATTGCTTTAAAAAAAGAAAGGTATTAGGCTTAGAATACTCAATCGCCTTATGGTCCGACATGGAGTTATGCAGCCTTATTATTGGGCTATTTTAGCCATAAAATCACACACAAAATTTAGTACTTATGAGTTATAGCAGCGGTCTCCAACCCCCTGGCCACGGACCAGTACCGGTCTGAAGATGAAATGGTACCAGGCCGCCCAAGAAACATTAAATTTTTTTCTATTTTATTTACTGGGTGTATTTCTCTCGTGTTCGACTTTCCATGGACGAGAGGTTAATCTGGAGCTGAAAGACGTCACCTAAAGTTGCACCAATACCCCGCGTGTGCATAATGCAGTGACATGTAAAATATAAGCAAACAACATTCCCACTTCCTTAGTGGACAGCAATAAAATTATCAAATGTTGACCTGTCCACGGTAATAAAAAGATTGGCGAGCTCTGGTTTATAAGGGGTCATTTGAGCCTGACTGCTTTTATCAGATAGCGATTTTGGCGACTACTTTTATCAAGTGCCACCACCGGAAACATTGGTGTGATTTTACATTTGTATGTACAAATATTTCTTAGTTAAAATTATCTTCAATTGAGTTACAACACAAATATCCGTTTACTAAATCTATACAATGTTCTATATAATGTGAATGTGTCTAAATCTATATAAATGAATGTTTGTTTTTAAATCGCATCACTCCAACTCTTTTCAACTGATCACAATGAAAATTGGCATGCATATGTATAATTTTATATAGAAGGTTTTTGTGCCCTTCTCTTTGTTGCAGCTCCCCACCAGGTGGCGCTATAGCATATCGACTTCTGTAGAATTCAATCAATAGCCAATTTGCCAACATTGTCGCCAAAAATGATGTCAACTTGGCTCTATCGCCAACATTTCGGTATGTTTCTATTGAATCGCCATTATAATAAAAGGAACGGCCTTGCTTGGGAATATTATAGATTTAGCATAAAATAAATACAACAAAAAGTAATGTTATCTTATTATACATCCAGATATAAATTATTTACTCTATTTTAAGCGTTCATTGCACAAAATGTGTAACAATATGTTACTTGTGCTGACCAGAGATCAGCTTAGGAAGGTGTTTTCGAATATCGGACCATGAGAGATACTGGCTGATAAAATCCTTTTTATCAGCTGTAGATTTAAAGACTTAAAATTTTAACAAATAAGGATTTTTTTTGTATAACTAAGCAAAAAGCTTTTTGTTTTGTTTTGTTTAATTTGCAATTCACGTAAAATTAACTCATTGAAAACTTCATTATCTTTCGATCCGTATTGTTTAATTTTTTAATTTACCCGTGCGAAGAACAGGTATACCAGCTAGTAAATAGTAAAGAAAGAGGAGGTGTAAATGGGACTGCAGGGAAGTTTTAAATCATGGACCAACTGACTCTAGACCCATGGCTTCGGTCTCAAGGGACTTTGTCTCATTCTCGACTCGGCCTCAGTAAAATCATGATCTGAACAATTTTAACCGTCAAATGTTATTCCCGGACGTTCTCCTGAAAACTGGGAACTTTGAGTCTTATACCAACTAGAAACAGTGCTAAGACTGCATTATTATTTCATATCCATACCCAGTGGTAGTTTAAGCTCATTTCAGGCCTAGGGCGCAGAAGATCTGCTGGCCCCTTTGACAATGGCGGATCGAAATTTATAACCAAAAACTCTGGTTCAGTCCAGCTTATCAAACACAGCATCATCAGGGATGTCTTAAGACATAAGCCAATTGAGCCCGGGGCCAGGGCCTCGGCCACAATTGAGGCCTTGTCTCATTCTTGACTCAGCCTTGGTAAGATTATGATTCGAATAATTTCAACGGTCAAATGTTATTTCCGGTTGTATTCTCCAAGAAACTGGGAATTTCGGACGATATGTCAACTGGCTACATGTTATGACCGTCGTCCATGTATAGACCGACCTAGGCCTACCACCATACACCAGCATTACTTATTCAGTCAAAAGTGGCAGTCGGTCGAGCCGGTTTGTGTGATAGTAAGTCATGCACATTTATTTGTTTCGGGTCATTGTTTGTAAAAGTATTTCACAACGTTTGCCATACACTTTCTACATTTGAGGGTCATATATGGGGCCTATGTTTATGTACAGGCCCAAGTCCTACTTTTGCGTAGGGGCCCCAGGGCCTCAAGAAGTTTTCAGACGTGTTCTGAGCATCATTACCCATTTAGTTCGAAAGCCAACAGTTGATTGAATCGGGTTGGGGTAGTGGCGTAACATCCCCCCCCACGTGACCACCGCATCGAAGAGAGGGCTAGATTCTAGGGGGCTTCAAAGCCTGACTAAAGCCAAATACACAGTATTTGTGAAATTCGGCTTGAGTCCCCAAACCTGAATTTACAGGGGCCTAATATTCTCAGTTATTCTACTGGGTTTGGGCCTAAGTTCGCGAGTTACGTACGTCTATTTGTTATGGTCTCTGTTTGTAGAAGTATTTGACAGCTCTTATACCTTATACGGTCTACTTATAAGTGTCGCAGATGAAGCTTAATGTTGCATAAGGGCACAGGGTCTTAAGAGATATCACTGACAAACAGAAGCTGTCAACCAACAAAGTTACTCCTCCAGCAGAGTTTATTGTCTTCCTTCACCTGCATGGTACGGACGTTTAGTCCAAAATGGCTATAACGGAAAATGTCTTCCTGATGGAAAAAGAAACAAGAGTTCAGAGTTCATCGACTAATTTCAGATCCTCAGCATTGTGGCAAAATGCTAGAAAAATCTATTTAAGAAAGAGAAAACAACACTATAAATTCAATTTAACTGCTAATAAATTATAGTTTAGTAGTTAGTTAAAAGAGTTGGTGTAAAAATGTAATACAAAGCACCCCATGCTCTTACCACAATGACATTAATTTTTTCGTTAATAATTTTATTCTTATACAAAGAATATATTTTTTTTTACTTTTTAATTTGTGATTAGTTTATATATATATAGTTTAGTTCGATCTATAATAAATGCGTGTTTTTTTAGTTATTTAAACTATCATTTATTCATTGATGAATTAATCTTAAATGCGTCCTTTTTTTTAGAATCTGGAATACCCATTGACATCCTATCAATGCATCAAAGCTAAGTTTGAAATATTTAATGAGGTAGAAGGTGTAAAGCCAATGATATTTTTCACTAAAAGCATCACTATTTATACTAACCATGAGCGTTTTCGCTTCAGGGTTGTAACTTAATATTTTAGTCTCTAAATCTGGAAAATGGAATCTGGAATTAGTCTCCAAATCTGTAAATGGGAAATCGTTAATCCTCATGACCCTGATCAGGACAATGGAACAAAATTATTTAATTTATTATCATCAGTCCTTCATAAGTGCGCAAAATTTCGAATTAATCTGATCTTTTAAATGGGTAAAAATCGAATTTAAAGATTCCATTACATATAACCAGGTGGTTTGCCATCCTCATCATTGTGGCAAAATGCTAGAAAAATCTAGCTAACAGAGAGAAAATAGCACTTAACTCAATTCAAGTGTTCTTAAAAAATTGAAAATATTTGAAAATAACCCTACCTTTTTATAATATCAACAAACAATATGCATAAGGATTTGGGCGTTTTCTGCATGAAACCATCCGTATTTGGCGTCATGATCCTTGTAACCAATAAGTACCCTAGTCTTAAATTTAATTATTTACTGCCTTCCCACATAGAACGAGGAAGCTAACCTTTCTATTGACAATAAAAGTTCACATTCTTTCAACATTCCTGGTTGAAAAAATATATATATTGTCAATTTTTATAACCTGTATCTACATTCAAGTTCTATCCCCCTCCTCGAAGTCAAATGAACCGCAGTTTCCTATCATTAACAGGTGTGAAGGTTTCACAAAATCTTAACACCTGCACAACATTTCATTAGAGTGCATTTTTAAGTCAGGCAAAGGAGGCGTCATCTGTCTGCGGTTTCTTTCAAGCTCACCCCTCCTTTAAGAATCATTAGAGGAAAGGTGGTAATTACGTGAAAAGGCGATGCAGATTTTAATTGTTCCAAGGGCCGGGGGTGTGACTTTGCCATCATAGTTTTCTTACCATTTCCTTGTGGCTTCTTTTTTTCCCTTTGTTGTTGTTTATCTAGTAATGTATTTTTTTACGGTTTTATCCCTCGATTGGGAAAGGGAGAGCAAAGTCATTAACTGAGCTGTCAATGATTTTTTTTAGAAGGGAAATCGATTGTTAATAGAGTGGGTATTTGAAAGGTTATTATTTTTTTTAAAGCTGTGCGTTAAACAGTTTATTTTGAGGAATGTTCAAAAAATTTGCGACCTGAATTTCATATTTAACATCTGTTGTATTTGTAATTTTTTTTTTTACTTCATTTTTAACAATGATCAAATATAAATGTAAAAGAAATGGAAGAAATTATGGAATATATACTAGTTTTTAGAAGAAAAAAATGGAAAAATGTACCTTATTAAATAAACATTTGATAAATTAGAGATCATCGAATATTAAAACTATTTAAATCAATATGCAGACAAAGGGGAGGGGTGTAATTTAAAACAATAAATACAATCAATTTAAAATAATTCCTATTGACTACTGGAAGAATTAAAAATGCTTTGGTAGAAGGAACTAAATATTTATAATAAAAAAATTTAAGTAATCAAAATCGAAAATAATCAAATTCTCCGCCACATAGAAAAAAATCTTTCTCACGCGCGCGCGATAGCATTTTACAATTTACAACAGCTTTAACATACCTGTGGATAGCGGTAAATTATTTCATTAATACGTTCAGAATCGTGATTTTTTTTTAAAAAAATGTACAAATATTATATATATATAGAGAGAGAAAGTCAGTTATTTACAGTTTATAATTGTTTTAAGAATAGTATCAAAGAAGAATTATTTAAATACAATTTTTTGACAAATAAGGAAAAGAGAATGACACATTTTCAAAATATTCTGCTTTTATGAAAAATGCTTCCACAATATCATTTTGCTGTATATAGCTAAGATTCTATAGTAACATTTAAAGCGCATGCCCCCCTCTTTACGAGACAGCGGTGCATCGGAAACCTCCCGCATGTAAGCATTTTTAATCAGCCTGTCCCCTGGGTTACTGAATATAAGTACCTAGGTTTAATACTTGACACTAAATTAAACTTTGCTACATCCGTTCCGCCCACCAAAAGGCGGCTGGAATGAAAAGCACTCTAAATCGCTTGATTTCTCCCAAGAGCAAGCTTGCATTAAGGCACAAGGTTCTATTATATAAAGCCATTCATCGCCCCATCATGCTGTACGCTTCTCCCATCTGGGCAGGGGCGGCAGTTACTCACCTGAAAAGATTGCACACTTTTCAACATTCAACTGCGTAGAGCAGCAAACGCACCTTGGTTTGTCAGGAACGAAGTCTTGCATAAAGATCTTAATGTTCCGCCACTTCTTGATTTCATCAAAAAACAATCAGAAAATTTCTTCAACCGGTTACCACAGATTTCAAATGAATCTATCAGGGAAATCCCGGCATACGACAATTCTATTCCTAGCTCTTCTAAGAGCAGTTCTTAATCACTCGTATCAACACTTCCCAGCTCTGAAAAGGTTGAGAATGTCTTGATACGAATTAAAAAATTATGAGCTTTATTGTAACACTAGTTGTTTTCTTTTGCAAGACTTCACTCACTCTAATTAGTCCCCCCGCGCCATGCAAGTTTTTGATCGTGTTTAGTGTGGCAACTTCACCCCTCTCATGATCTTATTTCAAAACTCCTATCCTTTTCTTACTTTCTTCCAAGTGGTTATTTAAAACTTCCTTTCAATAACCGCATGCAGTTATCTTAAAAGGAATCATGTAACGGACTTAAAAATATTGTTCTCTTAATCCTTGTTATTAAAGAAATATATCCCCTCTCTCCTCGTTCCGTCGAGATGCGGCAGACAGTTGAAAGACGGGCTTTACTGTCATGGAGATGTGACGTCATTTTCTCTTCCTTTTCCTATGAAAGCGAAACAGAAACTAAATCAATTGGGAGAGTGGTTTCCCACCTACCCCTCCACTCAGTGCTGTTGCGCTGCATTTAATGAGGACTGCTTTCTATTTTTATATGTAACTTCAACAAATTCTTCTCTGTTCAATTTATTATGATGAGTAGATAATAGAGCTTTCTCTAAGGTTCCACGCAAATGTATAAACGTTACCTTACCTAAAGTAGCATTTTAAAAAAAAAATTCACATTATTTTTAGAGTTATGATCAATTGAAATAATAAAGGTTTGTGTGTGTGTGTAAAATTTTCTCTACTCTGGTATAATAAAATATAAATGAATCTCTAACTTTAAATTGTGTGTTTCAAAAATCCTAGTTCAGGCTCTGTAGAGAAAATTAGCCTGTGTATACACAGGCAAAATATAACCATTATAGAAGCTTTTTTTTTTTATAAAATTAGAATGTTTTGAAATGTGTCATTCTTTCTTTATTTTTGCCAAAAAAAGGCATTTAAATAATTTTTTCTTGAAACAAAATTCTGAAGATAATTTTATATGCATATTCTACTTCAACTGACACTAAATAACCATATATATATATATGGGTGGGTGGGTGTAATAGATTGAAGTAGTGTTGGCCGGAGTGGAAGATTATCAATTTTGATTTAGTAATGACGTCTTCAGAATAGCTTTACCTCCTTTATTATGAGCACGCATCAGCAGATTAAAGCACAATTACATTATATTTTCACATTGAGTAAACAGCGGCATTTTGGAGGACACAACACAAAGACAAAAAGCAGCAAGTATTTTCAATCGTACATTATGGCGGCAAGCAGAGAAAGAGCGTGATTACATCAGCTTTTGGTGTTTATATACCAACAGTGCACAAGCGCGTGACTATTACGTAATAGTGGTTCTAATTGGCTAGAATGCGCGGGATTTAGATTTAGGTTTAACCGATTACGATTAAGATTACAATGTTTTATTTTAAACCTAAGAATGAAAAGATTATTTATAGATCATTAAAGAGAGTTAATTTAAAGTATGTTAGAGGGAATTATTACATATATATATAGGCTTATTCTCTACAAACCAGAGATAACATCCAACAATCACATTCGAAAAACACATGGAAAGTAGGAAAATCACACAACCGAGAATAAAAATTATAAAATGGATGCTGCAGTGTTATAAAAATTGCTGACTTAGGACAGCTAATATATAAAATAATTTATATAAAAGTGGGGTTGAACATGTTTTTTGGCCAGCCAACCTTCCCCCTTTTATGTAAATAACACTGAGCAAAAACTAATAGAAAATAATGGATAGGAATATCTAAATCCATTACAAGATAGAGGTAACTTACCTAAAAATTACACTAACAAATGCAAAGCCCGCGCTAAATCTGAGTGCAATAAATAAGTTATTGCCAGATTCTGGACCCTAATGCAGATTTAAATCATGTGAAGGGTTGAAATGTAGCACTCAACAAAAGTATAAAAAGAATGGAATAAAAATTAATAATTATAGCATAATTTTAATAACACTAGAGTTAATATGATAAAATAATAATAAGTAATTTTATCTAATATTAGATTATGGAGATAACTATAAGGAATATTTAAGTTTATAGTAAATACTATTATCAATCTCAGAATTTTTAATCCTAACTATTTTGAATAGCTTTATTCATATAACTATCAATAAAATTAATTGGGTATTTCTGATTTAAGCAATATTTAGTAAAATGTTTATAGTTATTTATTATAAATGGATATAAATATAATAAATGGATATATATATCCATTTATTATTTTTTTCAAAATCACGGCTCCGAACGTAGCCTATGATTAGTTTTAATTGTATAAAACTCAAGAATCTACTTAAGAGAAACAGAAATTATTTCATTTGATAGATTTATAATTTATTAATTTCAATTTCCATATTTTAAAGCTAATTATTATCTTATAGGATAATTCTATTTCGTTTTTAACTGAAAAATGATCGGAAAATGTTACTTTCCACTTGCTTGTACGATTTTTTAAAAAAAAAATGTTATCTAATTTTTTTTAACAGTTATATCATATACTCTTACATGATTATTAATCTTATTAACATTCTGTCTTAATTTTTTCCTCGTTATTTTTGTAAATGCGTAATTTTTTAATATATTTATTAACTTATTTCCTTAACTTGTTCTCAAAAAAGAAATGTAGAAAAATTTTACTAAAATTTTCTTGCATAGCATTGAAAGTAAACACGTCATCACGACATAATAACTGGGATGTCGACCTTGAAAATAAAGAATAAAAAAACTTGACACACAACGAAAGCAGACGTAAAAAGATATGCTATTTAACCGAAAGGAGACACATTCCTTCATCGCAACAATAGTTTTGGTTGACTGGATATAAAAAGTGCGATCATTATTATGATGATTATGAGTTTTCTAAGCTTTTAAGTGAAAACTTGTGTTGATAATGCAGATGTTCTTAAGCTAAACTTAATAGTCATTTTTTTTTCCTGATTAGAAATAACGAACCAAGAGGTAAACGCTATGGCTTTCAATTTTATGTAAATTAAAAACGCAAATAAAATTTTTTAATGCCTTTGTACAAAATGCTACTAGATATGCTTTGGAGATTTAGTTTCAATAGTAAGAAGAAATGTTTTCTCTCACGAACATAAAATTAAAACATACTACAATGCTAAAATATACCACGAGGCATCAAATTCACTGAAACTTCAAAAAGTTTTTACGATTAAAATATAGCATTGAGTGAAATTACCTTTTTATAAAATTTAATAGAAGGAATTATATACGAACATATATTAAATTTTAAAAAATTGGATGTAGTATGTAATATTGTTACACCTCTTACCGGTGACGTTCCTGCTATATTGTGAACTAATTCTAAGGTTTCACACTTGGTTCACTTCCTCAACATGAATATATAGTGGAGGATATATTACATTGCCGTACTATTACGTAGGAAAGTGTTTATTAACGCCGCACTATTAGAAAACGAAGGCTATTGACAACGGACCTCGTAATTTAGAGCATCTGTCGACACCTGAGCTGGCACCACTTCTTTAAATTATCAAGCCATGCCACCGGGAGAACTTAGCTGGAGCCTCACTCTCCAAACTTTCGTATCTCGCCAACCTGAGAACTTCCAGGTACGGTGGATTTAGCGTGTAAAAGCCTTTCTACATGGGGATCTTCAGTGGAACCATAACCACTTGGTTATCGTGGCCACTGGAAGAAATGAAAGTATATGTTGCTAATATTATTCTGATCTTGCGTGACTGTGGTAGCCTAGTGGTCAAGGACTCGTGACCGGCGTGTCATGAGTTCGAGTCTAGTACCGCTGAAAACCCGCCGTGCAAAGGGCCGATGCATGTTAAGTATGTTGAAGCTGAAACTTCTTCCTGTTGGTGTGGAAGTTAGGAGAGGGGATGACAGCTCAGGTGTCGTTTTCGTCACTTGACCCTGGTTCAAAATGAACGAGTTTGTCACCAATAGCCCTCGAGCAGCTTTATAGGACACGTAAAGATAACTCTCTCTCTATTATGATCTTGCATGATTTACTAAAATTGCCTTTTTATTTAAATGTCTAAAAAAAAGAAATGATTTATTTATCTCTATTTTTTATTTTCCATTAAACATTTTTTTCCCATGTCACAATCAATATTATGACATACACACATAGTTAAAGTAACTAACATCAATAAGTTTCACTAAAAAAAAAATATTGATACACGCACAAATTTTTTGTGCACATAATTTTTTTGCTTTCTTACTACAATTATATTCCCCTTAAATATTACGATATTCATCACCAATTTAGGTTTAATGCGACATTAATTAAAATTCTATAATTATTTAATGACAAGAAGAAAAATCTGAATTGTTTTGAAAACAATTTGTTGCTATATTATTTCTATCTTCTACTGAACCGGAAGATTCCATCCTTAGAAAACAGAAGTTCAATCACTTTTTATAAAGTTCGAGGATCTTTGACATCATTTTCTTTTATTAAGATGCAGCTTCTTTAATAACCCAAAGTTAATAGCACTTCCAGTGCCAGTAAGATTTCTAGTTGTCAAGTTAAACTCTTACTTTTAGAGATTTGTTTGACAACATCATTTTTAATCTCGTCATATTCAAATTGATCTGACAATGCTTTGACTTCCTTATCGGCTTATGACTCATTTAAACTAAATGCTTCTTAACGTTTTTTACAAGATGTGGACTGTTTGGAGAGGTATGCTGAACCAAACTTCAATACTCTAGGAATTTTACAGGAAATATATCCGATCTATTGACATCTACTTTTTAAAATGTTATCTCATTTTCAACCTTCATTTTATATTTCTTTTATGTGCCATGGTGAAAAAGACTTTAATAATATGGTTGTTGTGGTATTATGACCTTGCCTTACTAAGATGTTGACTTTTTTTTTTGCCATGAAAAAAAAATTTAGGGAATTTGTGATTTGCAAGGAATAATATGGCCGCAGTGGCCTGGTGGTTATGGTCACTAACTCGTGTTTGCCATGTTATGAGTTCGAGCTCTAGTACCACTCGCCATGTAGAGGGGTGATGCATATTAAAACTATCGAGGCTCTAAGTTCTCCCATTGGCGCGGTAAGTGAGTGAGTGAATATTAACGTCGCACTGTTCGGTTACACGAGGGCTTTTGGCGACGAACCACGTAATTTTGAACCATGGTCAGGTGACGTGGACGACACCTGAGCTGGCACAACCGGAGAATACAACCGGAAATAACGTTTGACCTTCGAAATTATTCGAATTATGATCTTATTAAGGCTGAGTCGAGAACGAAACAAAGCTCCTGCAGCCGGGCCGGGCCCGGGGCCCAGGCTCTATCCTTAAGACGCTTTTGGGGGTAGCGGCCTCAGGTTCAAGCCTAAACACTGCTAAAACAGTCCAGTAGCAATTCTTATACACGGTACACATGATAAAATCTTTGCATTGGCATAGAGTGGGAGTTTGAAGTACTCTGAAGTAAAACAGGGTCTTGCTTGTGAAAAGAATCTGGGCCTCAAATCCCAATTATAAGTGAGCTGCCATTTAAGAACGTGTTTCGTTCATTGCCTGTGGCTCAGAATTGCAAGATCTTGCGCCAATATATTGAGTGTAGTTTTAATGAGATTTTTTAAGTTTAAAACTATCCTAAAAAACTTTCAAAACATTTTATGAATAAAATTCAACACATGTCTGTAATATTAAAAGGTTTCATTTTGTTAATGTCATGAAGAATTTGGATTATGATTCAAATTTCTTGGACACTTATTCCTCTTCTTTTTTCTCGAACGCTCGCCTCAGTGGAGTCAAAATTATCAACATTCAGCCATTGAACAAATAATACCAATATAAACACATTAGCATATATCACATGCTTACAATACAATGTAAATATACTAGTAATCTGTTATCTAAATGCGGAAGCTTATAACTTTTCTAACTCTAAATACAAGTATACTTACGTTAACAGAATTTATTCAGCTGTTTTTATTTATAGCATTTTGGATATTGGTTAATGGTTAAAAGGTGATAAGTTTGAGACTTAATATCGGTACAAAATCGTTGTGGAATAATAGAGATAGCTGTCTGGTCGCAAAATTTTCACCTGGTGAAGAAATAAAGTTAAAAAAGACAGGTGAAGATTTCGTCTCAGATGTATCATTCTTTCTCAATTAATGCACTCCTTGAAATTGCAAGATTCGTCATCACTATGTTATTCTGAAGTAAGTGAGTGTTTATTAAAGTCACACTTATATAAAGCAACACGAGGGCTATTGACGGTGAATCTCTTTGTTTTGAACTATGGTCAAAGTAACAAGGAAGACACCTGGCTTGCAGTCCCTTCTTCGAACTTCCCCACCACGCCAACGGGAGGACGTTGACCCTCGATAAATTTAACATGCATCAACCCTCTGTATGTGGAACCTTCAGTGGCATTGGGGCTTGAACTCGTGACACACCGACCAAGAGCTTGTGGCCATGACCACTAGACTACCGCAGTCACGTACTACTTTTAGCCTTGTGACGGGCTCACGCGTCTTTTATTAACATGTCCTTTGGGTTCTTTGGGGCCAGAATTAATGGCAACTCTTTTCCAACCAAACCCAAGAAGTGAAGTGTGAAGGAAAGATGCAAATTAGGAAGCTTTTAAATGACAGATGTTAGAGTAAACGAGGTGGCAATTCGGGGAATGTTATGATAGTTCGCGATTCAAGTGTGAAAAGTTTTTAAAGGATTAAGTGACAGCCATCAGAGGAATTCCGTGACAGATAGCTCTTAGGTCAAGGTGCATACCATTGCACTCCTGTGAACCACAACTGCAACTAGAATCAGATTGATCGCTACTTCATTCGACATTTAGGTAGGAGTGACTATTCAATATTCGGATCCGTGATAGAATTATAATTGAACTTAGGTGAGTTTGTTATTGATAGTGGTCCGAGTTACGCTATTTCGGTATTATATATATTGTGTGTTTAGTCATCGTAGATTCTCTACCATGTATTATTATTATTATCTAATCTGTTAGAGGTTTAAGTTTAAGATCTTAATAAAGTCATATTAAGATCATGTCAGCGCTTTGTTCTTCATTTATTCCTACACCTGTAGCTCACACTGATAATCAAGGAAAAAGGGCACCGGGGGGCAACTTCACAGCCTTAGTACATAGTTGAGTAGGAAAAAAGGACTGAGAGAGATTTCCTGTATTTATTGTCTCTTAATGGAATCAAGAATAAGCAGTTTTAGTGACAAAATATTAAGTCTCATTATTTATGTACGAATTCCTTATAATTGCTGTTTTAATCTACTTTCAATCCTACAAAAAAAAATCACTTATTAGTATAATTTTGGCGATATGAGTGGCTTTTCAGACAGATGGGAAAAAATTGCTAAAAAGTAATTAAAAATATACCTATATATAATCTGTTTCTCCAACAATCTGGCTTTTAAGTAAGGCAATTGAAACGCATCCAGGTAAGGATGGTGTGGTAAGAGTAGTAATTCATAGAACTATTAAATGTCTATTTAAAGGACCAAAATTCATAAATTTTGTAAACTTCCTCTACATCAAGAACAATTTCTTGATGGGGGGGGGAGCATTTTAGGGTTCATGTATATCAGTAGATGACACTAGAAGTGTATTATGTTTACCCGGGCAGGATGTAACAACAAATGTAAGAAGGAGGCTGTGCAGACCATTTGCTCTGTGTTCGTGATATATATATATATATATATTATAAATAAAACCATTTAAAAAGAGGTCAGCAACGTCATCTGTACAAAACAAATGAACGCTTCTGTAACAACTTTACATTTACTATACGTGAAGTCTCTGGTGAATTTCAGCATCTTTCACACCCTCTAACCACAAAAATAGGATCACTTTTCGTTGCTCCTCAGTGATGCAATCTGATAGCGGAGCTGACATACTTGTACTGTAGTAGCTTAACGACAACTGACGCGATCGTGATTAAATTCCGCCCACGAAACCACAGACGCCCCAACTCAAAACATGCGCATGCGGCCGTCACCTATCTTTGTTTAATAAAGTTGTAGATGGAAAAGCATAAGTAATTTTTGATTTACTCTCGTATACATAGGAGAAAAGAGATTCAATCATTCATCACACGAGATCACCTGAACTATTAGACCCTTCCTAAATTTGGCAGGTATGTTCCTTTTGTTGAGTAGAGAATCGATTTTGTGGAAATTGACACACAAGGAGGCCTGCAGGGGCGGCGTTATAAATAAATAAAAAAACGTTCCCATTTTTTTTAAATATAAGACCTACAGATTTGAAATTTGGTAATCATGTTTTTTTTGTCGAGTAGAGATCTACTAAGAATGGATTTTTTTGGAATTTAGACTCCAAAGGAAGGTAGCGGGGGGATACGAGACGTTACGGAAAAGTTCCGTTTGAACTATTCAACTTACAAACTTGAAAAACTTATGTTTTTTCTATTGTGTAGATCCAGTAAGAACGGGTTTCGCAGAAATCGACTTTAAAGGGGTTGTGGAGACATTATTGATTAAAAACATTCCTCTTTTGGAACAAATTAGACCAATTAATAGGAATTTATCAAGTATGTTTCTATTATTAAGTAGAACTCCGCTAAAAATGACGTTTGAGGAAATCGACTACGAGGAGAAGAGGCTGCAGAGGTGTAAATGATAAATGAACTTCTATTATAGAGATTCAAGTCCAGACCCTTTTAAATCAAGACGAGAGCTATAAGAATATTTTTCTATACAATCGAATGCTTATTGCTAGAAATATAACAATAACCTAAAAAAAGATTGTATAGAAAATTACGTGAAACATCCAGAGAAATGGGTGGATAAAGTGCTAATATTTCTTATGAAGAGTGAGAGAAAGGCAAGAATATATATTTATTCATACAGAAGCAGTGCCCACCAGTGGCGCACACAAGGGGGCCGGGGGTCCCCCAAAGCCCTTGATTTTTTTCCAATTGGTTATAATTTTAAGTATATAATACGTAACATTTAATTAAATATTTGTTATTAATGATTAATGTTATTAATTAATGCTAATTATTTATTCAGTAATTAGTATTTTACTGTGTTTTGTTCCTGAAAATCGACAAAATCAAAAATAGCATGATACAAGAATGGTGAACTTTCGACCTCGGACCCCCTGAAAAATTCCTGTGTACGCTACTGGTTGCCACACAGGTATTTTTCAAGGGGAAAGGGAATCGAGGATCGTAAATCCACCCCTTTCTCGCATCACACCCCAATACGCCGTTAAAAATATTCTTTATTCATTCTATTCTTTTGCTTGACATATATTGTCAATTGTCAGGAACAAAATAAAAGTGCAAAATAAATTACTAAATAAATAATTAGGACATTAAGTAGTAAAATAAATTAGTAATAACAGATACTTAATTATGAATTTTACGTACTATATTCATAGGATTATAATGAATGGGGAAAAAATCAAGGGCCATAGGTGGGGGAGTAGTACCAGAATACCCCCTCCTCTCCCTCGTGTGCGCAGCTGTACAGAAGGGACCCTACAATGTACATTAAAATAAATTGCTTTCGATATATTTTTAAAACAGAAGTATAATATTAATATTGGGCAGTGGCGCACACAAGGGGGGTGTCCTAGGGGTCCGGACACCCCCATAGCCCTTGATTTGTTTTTTCGATTGGTTATAATCCTATGTATATATTACGTAAAATTGAACTATGTATTTGTTATTAATAATTAATTTTATTAATTAATGCTAATTATTTATTCAAAAATTAATTTTGTATTGTTTTTGTTCCCGAAAATCGACAAAATCAAAGAATATGTTGGGCGGCGTATTGAAGCATGATACCAAAATGGAGGACTTTCGACCCCGGACCCCTCCTTGAAAATTTTTTGTCTGATATTGGGACATTTTTTCTGTTTGAGAAAAAATATCCGTTTTTTTTTTCTTCAAGAGCTTATGGTAGTTATTTTCATCCTCCATGCACAATCCACCAGTTCCCGCGTATGTCTCCACCAAATTGATTGGCTGGTCGAAACAAATGATTAAATTCACCCCTCTCGTGTGGTTTACGTTCCCACAATTAGGTAACTTCCGTCGAGCGGTTGTTTTGATCCAAAGCAAAAGCGACAAAATCCCCCTTCCTTGTTAACGGGACAATCTGCTGCTGCTCTCTTCATTTGGAAGTCGGCAGCTTTCTTAAAAGAGCTTCCCCCCCAAAAGAAAAGGAAGCGTGCTACATAAATCCTGATTTCTCAGCCTATTAGCTCTGTCCAGCGGTTAGCCGACAAGGTTCCCATGTTGGCGAGCCATTTAAAATCCCATAAGATATATATGTATATATCGAGTGCCTAAAAGATATTGGTTTCAACCTCCTTTCTGGACCGGATTTGCAAAAAATAAAATGGGAAAAAAAGGTCTTGGCGAAACGGATGAGTTGTATTCTAAGCAGTTGCCGACTTTGTTTTTCGCAAATTTGCAAGAGGTTTTGGCGTCAACAGGCCTTGTTGGAGGCGAGGACGATAACCTGGTGTGTGTTAAAGATCAGAGAAGTTGGCGCTTATGTCATTTTCGTTTTGACAATTTATTGAAAGGAAATGGTTTCTTTCGTTACAGGAGGGGAAGAGTTGAGATGTTGCCTTGCTTTGAAGAATTTAAAAACAGCTTGACATCTGTCGACAGTTAAGATTATCTTGTGAAACAAATTATTGATATCCAAATTATTTGTAATGTTTAAATCATTAAGGTATCCGACTACGTTCGGAACCGGGATTTTGCAAAAGCGCATAAATGGATAATTTTCATAATATTTAGTGTCACTTAGATAAGAATACATGTATACAATTGTTTTAATGACATTTTGACAAAAGAAAATATTTAGATACAATATTTGGGCAAAAATTTAACTTAGAATAACCTTTTTTTCAAAATGCTTTGGTCTTATTTATTATATATTTTTTAAATTTCCACTACTTGGACTTGTGCTTTAAAAATATACTCTTTGCGTAAAGTTACATAATAAGCCCACAAGTAAAATTTTTTTACCTTTTAATTTTTTTGAAAATTTGGAAGTGGCACGCTTAAGATATCCGACTACGCGTTCGGAACCGGGATTTTTCAAAAGCGCATAAATGGATTATATTTATGATATTTAGTATCACTTAGATTAGAAAATGTATATAAAATTGTTTTAAAAATTTTATTACAGTAAAAAATTATTTAAGTACAATATTTTGACAAAAAATGAACATAGAATGACCCATTTTCAAAATGTTCTCCTTTTGTGAAAAATGCTTCTCATATAATAATATTTTGCCTGTATATAGCTCAGACCTCTCTACAGAGGCTCAACTAGAATTTTTGAAGTAGATAACTTAGAAGTGGGTTTATCCATATTTTACTACGACAACAGGAATGAATTTTACAACAACAGGAATGAGCAATTTTAAGAAAAAAACGCTGATAATTATTTCAATGGGTTGCAACTCTGAAAATAATGTGCATTTTTCAAAACTCCTAGTTCAGCCTCTGTAAAGAAGTCTGAGCTATATACAGGCAAAATATTATTACAATAGAAGCATTTTTCACAAAAGGAGAACATTTGGAAAAATGATTATTCTAAGTTAATTTTTTGCCAAAATATTGTATTTAAATAATTTTTTTGTCAAAATGTGTGTCCTTAAAACAATTTTATACATGTATTCTAATCTAAGTGACACTAAATATCATGAAAATAATCCATTTATGCGCTTTTTAAAATCACGGTTCCGAACGTAGTCGGATACCTTAAGCAAAACATTTTGCTCTTAAATGTAGTAATTACCGATCATTTATTATTTAAGTTAAGTATCACCAGAGCAAATAAAAGATCTTGCACATCTTATATGAATTTAATAATTAAAGACTGCCTTTTTTATGTAAGGATAATAAAAATAAGTCCTCAGTTCGAAATGTTTTTCTTAGACTGAAAAAAGTTCCAGAATTTTTTATATTTCGACTTCGTTTTCATTATAATTGTGCAACATATTTGTTTGAATGAATCAACCCATTTGCTCTGATGGAAGAAGTATTCCATATTTCGTTTCATGTATTGTAGCATTAAATTTTTTCACTTTTAACATTAAAGGGGAAAATTTCGCTTTTATTTTAGATTTTTAAGCTGTAAAAACTTAACATAGTATAAATATGCATTTGCCAGAACGATATGAAGATTGAGTCCCTTTTCTGACTGAAAATAATTTTTCGAATTTAGTTCTAGTTCTATGACATAGGCCAGGGATGTCCAACATGCGGTCCGCCAACTATTTTTAAAGAATTTTTAAATATCAGATTTTTAACATTTTTCCATTTTGAAATTTATTTGAGGGAAATTATATATATATATATAAATCTACGATGTGTATTTGCCTGTTGCCTGTTCTTGTTTAAAAATAAATCCTTTTTGATAATAGAAATGTCCTTTAGATTAAGATAGAGAGAGAGATTCATATTTTATCTAACAGTTACATTTGATTTTACTATAATGAATTACTTTTTTAATAAATTCCAAATCGGATTATGCATATCCTTTACTATGGAGGGTACATGATTCTCTGTGTGTGCGACTTTCATTTCTCCTCCTCCTTTTCTGTTTGGAATGCCCAAAAAGCAAGAGGCAATCAGAGATGTTTTTTAAAGTTTAAAAAAAATATTCAGGACGGTTAAGATAAAGGGCAATGTATACTTAATCTTTTGCGAATGACATCACAATCAAATTTCAACAATAAGTAACGAAAGATCAATTCAAAAGGAACACCGTAATTTTCAAGAAAATGGCAACTGTAATATTTTAAACATTATTTGATCTTTGCAGTATTATATGATATAAACATTATTATATTATCTGTGTCTTACATGAAAAATAACGAAAACAATAATAATATTTCATTCTGTTTTTTAAATTTTCACTCCAATAAATGTTTTTTTTTTTCCAAATCTGATATAAAGGTACATATTTTTATGTGCGCCGGCAAGATTATAATGTTTTTCCTAAGTGGCTCGCAAGGTCATTTGGGTTGGCTACCCTCTGATATAGGCAAAGGTAATCTTAATTCTTAATATATAAAGAAATTATTGTTGTTTAGTCGATATAAAAAAAATCATGACTTCAAATTCGTTTGAAATTTAAGTTTAAAAATTAAAAAATCAATGATATTTTTCTAAAAAAAATATGTGAAGTTTGAATAGTTTAAATTTATACAATTTTATTTAAATTCAAAATTTTTAATTTAGCTTTTAAGAAAGGAGAACGTGTTGCTTACAACTGAGCATACAGATCATTCAGAAGTAAAAAAAATCTTTGTTACTATTTGCTAGAATCTCTTTTGTTAATTTACTGAAAGCTAAGCAATAATTTATTTAAAAACTAAATTTGATTGTGTTATGCTTGTCAATGTCGAATATGTATTCTGTTTATTTTATTCTAAATATTTTATTTTTTATAAAGTTAAAGTTTTTAAAAGTTTTCTTTAACATTTTATTTAAAATGCCTCTTTTGCTTTTTTCATTTTCAACTATAAATTCATTATATATATATATGCATGTATATATGCATAGCACTTTATAATTCACACCTTAATTTCCTTTTTTTAACACGCTTTTATTAGCTTCACCTGTATGTAACCGAATCTTTGGATTCCATTTTTACCCACTTAAAAAGGTCAGATTAATTCTAAATTTTGCACACTTGTAAAGGACCGTGATGATAATGCAATAATTTTATGATTTTGTTCGATTGTCCTGATCAAGGTCATTAGGACTAACGATTTTCTATTTCCAGATTTGGCGACTAAAATATAAAGTTACAACTCTAAAACGAAAACGATCATGGTCAATAGAAATATAAGAAACAGAATAAATGATAGCGATTTTTTTTAGTTTTTTAGACTTTTATTGTAGATCGAACTAAAAAATGAAAAAAAAAGAAAATTTAAAAATCTAAACAAACACGCTTTTATAGTTAATCGAACTGAAAAGTAAAAAATAATTCTTAATATAAGAATAAAATGATTAATGAAAAAATTAATGTCATTGTAGTAAAACTGTGAGATGCTTGATATCAATTGTTATAATTTTTTACTAGTAGTTCTATTCCGAAATGTAGAGTTGGTGTAAAAATGCAGTAGAAAGCACCCCACGCTTTTACCACAATGACATTAATTTTCTCATTAATCATTTTATTTTTATATTAAGAATTATTTTTTACTTTTCAGTTCGATTAACTATAAAAGCGTACCTTTTATTTTTTTAAACTACAATTTATTCATTTTTTGGATTTTCCTTGCGCAAATGAAAGTAAGAATGATTCTTATATATATTTTATATTTTATAACATTTTCTTACCTTAAAATCAGCAATAAGACGCATTTATGTTTTTAATTGCAAAGAGAATTTTTTTTAATTAAATTCAAACACTAATAACCATAGTACATTTTTGCTTTAAAAAATTAGGGCTGACATATTATTACGTTACAGAAAAGTGTTCTGACACACACAATAGAATCATTTAGCGGAACTAATTCAATTTCAAAGTTATCTCTCACAATAACTGCATAAAAAAATACCGAAAAGTAGTCTCAATACGCGCAAGACTCTTCAAAAAGCCATTACTTTGAATTCAATTCTTTGTGATATCGTCAAATTGAAATATGACCTTCGGTATGGAAACATGGATAATGTTATTTGAAAAATTGTATAAGTAAAATCAGCAATGTATTAAAGTAGTTAGATGCACTTTTTTAACAGTTAATTAATCAGAAAGAAAAACGAGTGAATGAAAAGAATAACACATATTTAAAAAATGAAATGAGGTCGAGATTTAAATGATCCTGAGAGGATTAATGAAGATGAAAAATAATCCATCATTTTATTGATTGTAATTTTAAACAAGTAATATAAAAAAAATAAAGTTAATTCCTACTTAGGTCAAAAAAGAAAAATTTTATTTTAGTTACTTTTTATTAAATAGTTACAGTTAATATAAATATGTATATACATATGACAGAATCACACTATTGAGTAACAAAATAGAAAGCGATCTTACTTGAAATTTTCCATCTTCCTTTCTATATAGGGCGTTGGATTTGTTGGTTTGTTTGTTTGTTACTATTTATTCATTAATTAAATATAATTTTTAAAAAAAAAGAAAATTAAAGAAAAAGAAATCACATTCTCAGAAATTAGGCCATTCCCGGGGGGGATTCAAAACTTGGCCTTTTTTTAGAAAACCCAAAGGGTATCCGGGCAGGGAACAACGAACGATTTTCCTTTCTATATATGCTTTAACTAATATTTTTTTTGTTACTTTTTTCATTTTTTAATTTAAGAATGATTAATATTTGGAAAACTGTATTAACATCAAGTGTCATCTACTAAAATTTTAAAAAAAAGATTTGAATTGAATGGATTAATAGAAAAGGGTTTTTTTCAACGCGTGGATTGAAAATTTGAACAAGATAAATATATATATTTATAAAATATATATATATAATGTCGGTTTGAAAGTTTTGGTTCAAAATTAAGTAATAAATAAAAATAGGCAACTCACCCCGCGGGGGGAAAAAGCCTATTTAAAGGTGGAGCGAGCGCTGACGAAGAAAACGCATACTGAAAAAGGTTTTGCTGGTGACTCTTGTCCCAAGTTTGTTATTGTTCTATTCGGTTGGGGCCAAAGGGCCGCCATGTTGGGTTTTATGTGATTGAAGCGAAATAAGAAAATTAAAAGAGATGATACCTTCCTCATTTTACCCAGGGGGCCTGTCAAAAAAAAAATAAATATATAGGGGAAAAGAATGAAAAATAGTAAGAATTTAAAAATGGCAGTAGAATGCCAAGATAGGAGGTTGAGGTTAAAATAATCCTGAGAGGATTAATGAAGATGAAAATTGTTCTACAAATGTATGAGAAATAATCCACCATGTTATTGATTGTAATTTAAAATAGAACAAAAATATAATTCAACTTCAACATATTTGCGAATAAATATTATATTTCTACCATTACCTCAGTATTTTGACTATTAATTGTGAGAGACTCACATATTGTTCATGAAAAAAAAAATTACATGTTTACAAAATAAGCCCCTCATCTCCTCCAAAAGCGAAAGAAAAGAAAAATCCATAAAAATTAAAAAAAGTGCATTAAATTAAAAACAATACATTAAATTAAAACATTTAACTGTGTAAACAAGATGTTCCAAAATACAATAAAATAAAGTACAATTAGTCCGATGTATATAATTTATCCCATAACAATAGTAGCAAAAACATAGAGAGAACGCAGCATTTATTATCACAAAACTAAATTAATTTTCATAATAAATAAAAAAATATTATCCTGTTGAGAATTGTTATGCCGTCAGCGTCAATGTAATGTACATGAGTATATATTATCAACATTTGTATCATATGTGAAGGTATGTGCTTACTGAGTGCAACTCTGTTAGCCGTTTAGTTTTAATTGGAAAGTTAACTTCGCAGTAATGTTCTATTATAGTTATTTATGAGACTCTTCGTTAATCTCAGCTGCGTATGAAGATATACAGATCAAAGAGTGCGATGACATTTGATGTAAGACCTTGCTTTTCAAATTTTCACAACACATAGTAAGAGATCTTAAATGAGTCGGCGTGAATTTCAAAGCCTCAGTAACTCTTTTATTACATAATAGAACTAGAGTACAAAAGGATCAAAGAGATAGTCGTAAATTTTGACTGTTTGGAACTCTGAACGCTCATGAAGAAGATTGACTCCTGGTGGAGTTTGCACACCTTAAGAATCGTCTCTGACGCCAGAGGTTATAAAAAGCACAATCGTATATATATTTACTATTTGAGGCATTTAAATCAAATTTTCTTAAAGCTTTATTTCTTCAACTATCTTGCTTTATAAGCGTGATAGAAGCCTACCTCGAATAACTCGCGTTCTGGAATGTGTCTTAGATTCAGTTTCTTTACTTTGTTTATTTTGTAACACACATTTTCAGATTTCAAAAGAAATTACACTATATTCATGAATATATATATAAATAATTACTCGAAAAGCACAGTGAAGAAATTTTGACGGCGTAGAATATTTGAAAAGTAAAGAAATTTACTTACAGTTTATAATGGATGGGCGGACCCATCCATTAGTGTACTAGGATTAGAAGGAAAGTGTTAGCCATAGTCCAAACAAACACTATTTATTTACAACCCTACACATTTCAATAACCCAAGTTAGGAAATACACCAATAGACAAGTATGGGAGCAAGTGCGAGGTAGATGAGATTCTTGAAATTTTAATTATAAATCGCGTCACTTACTTTTAGGACTTCCTGGAAATACACCTTCTAAATATTTGAAGGTGAGTTCTAAGTTAATCTAATTCAAGCCGACGGTAATCCAATTTAAACAGCTGATTGACCAAATCTGCAATCTTAAATATTAATCAAAAAATCTACGAAGCGGTCCCGACTAGCTTTACGTTAGTCACTAACTGCCATCTTTTAGCTTCTAACCTCCACTCTCTGCTTAACCTGAAAGTTAATCTTTAAATACAGTTTTCCTTGATTTACCCGTGCCTTTCTTTCTTTCTGAGGAAAGTTTTCAATAGAATAATATTTAAAGAAAACATTATTCCCCCCAAGAGGATTAGTAGGAAGAATGCGAATAGACCCATTACAAGTTATATATAAATTAATATTTACTTCCTACATTTCTTCATTTTGATTATTTTTTAAACGTTTGATTTTTGATTCGTACTTTATTTGATTTGTATGTAAATTTCTACTATGTATAGTTTTTATTTATCATGTATGCATATTTAGTTAATATTTTTAATAAATAATTGTAATATTTAATGAAAAATTCAATTTATTTCTATCCTATTCATTTATATTATTGCCATGAAGATTTTGGCATTCGCAATATATATTATATGATTGAATTTTTATTGTTATTATTTTCATTAATAAAATTTTTATTGTGTGTTTTTAACTTAAGCCAAAAAAGCAATCATTCTTAAAGCATAGAAGTAGTATCATATATGTTTTTTACCTTTCGAATGGGGCTGCGGATTGGTGATTGCTTTTTCAAATTTGCTACATTCTCCGGGAACTGGTATTACTTTTTAGTGTTGCACCATATGGGTGGTTACCAATTGCCACAATATAATTTTGACGCCCAGTTTCCTCCCCAGAGGGCTCAGCTCTGACGAAGCAAAATTGCTTTGGAATTCAATATTGCCACGATCATCCAAGCCAAACAGGCACTGTAGGGATCTTTTACATGGCGCATAATCATATGACATAGATGCTGTCGATTTTTTACTTCATAAAAGTCCACCGTCTTGAGCCGGGGTCGAACCCGTAAACTTGGGCGTACAATTCCAGCGCCTAACCAATTAGTATATCATATATGTTGATATTTTAAAACTAAATCGTGAATTTGCAGATAAATTATTTTTGATACACACACATTTTATTGGACTAACTATATAATTTTTTTCTGTATTATTACAATGTGTATAAATCTTATTATGTTATTTCTAAATTTGTATACATTTTTGCATGATACTTAATATTTCTCGCCGATTCAATTCCTTCGAGTATAAAAAGAAACAAGAACTGCAGCAAAATGTTTTTAACTGTATATTTATTTTGTTGAAATATGCTTCATGCATTATTTGTTCATATTTTCTTAGTAAATAATATATTTCTTTCTTAATTGCGTTTGATTGGAAATGTTTCATACATTGATTCAGTTTTTTTTTTTTGAATGATTTCGTATATTGTTATGAGCATTTCATAACTTGTATTTGAAATTAGAAATTATTCTGACGAAAATTCATCGAAATTTTTCGAATACATTTTTCAAAATTATACAAAATAAATTAATCCATATAAATTCACAAATGTTAGTCTACGACCTTAAAAATATTCGCATCGAAACCTTAACATTCCAAAGAGTTATAAATTTCGAGCATTCATGAAGTCGTTAAGGGTATGATCATTCAAAATATTCTTAATCACCTCTTCTACACGACAGGACTATAATGCCATCGGATGTCAAACCAGACCTGATCACGCGTTCACTTTGTGCGTGAGTTGTTCACTGATTGATTGTTCAATAAGTCGCTAAAGAATGCTTGCTCCATGTGTGGCGAGGGATAGTAGCACGTCTCCAGGCATTTCTACTTTTCTGTTGAATATGCAGATGGTACTTTGCCCTGAATAGGAATTTACGACTAATTTAAGAGGATCATTCCAAATCTTGAATAAGACATTCACCTTGTAAATCTTTCATCTCGTTCTTTCAACCACTCAATAATCACAGAAAAGTATTTCGGCATTACAGTGAGATTGCCATTCAGCAAGCTCTGGAAGAAAGTATGTGAGAATCGGTCACTTATTTATAGATACGATAACTGATGAATGCACACTTTTGAATGCTACCCTTTCAATTTCAAGTGCCGCGTTTGCGACTAACTATCACCCACCAGTTTCTAGGAAAACTCAGGTGGGTAGGAAGATGTCCACGTCACCAAGACGTCGTGTGCGTTCTCTGGTCATTTTTCAATTCACACGGGCGGCTGACAGTTGGATAGTGTTGGTTAATGATTACTTCCTTTTCTTTTGGAACAATGGACTTATACTGAAAAGTAGTTTCAACAATTCTCCTCGCACTAGAGTGGATTGAAAAAATTTTTTTCAGAATTTCAAAACCTACCTAAACGTAAAAGATGTTCTTTGGTATGTAGATGAAAAGGAAAATAAAATAAGAAATTAATTGTTACGTTGTGAAACCGCCCCCCCCCCAAGGTGGCCATTTCTTTGATTATCAGCGTGAGCTAGAGGTGTAGTATTTACAAAAGGAACAGACATTTTTGTATTCTTTTAATATGACTTTATTAAGAATATTACTTAAACCTCTAACAAATTAGATAATAATATTTATGAGAGAATATCTACGATGAACAAACACACAATAATAGTTATACCGAATCGCGTAACTTGGACCACTATCAATATCTAACCCGCCTAATCTCACTTCTAATAATATTACAAGTCCTAATATCAAATAGTCAATCCTATTTTAATCCAGTCGTAGCTTCAATCCTATGAAGAGGCGTCTGGGCGCGCGTGCATTGGTATGCACCTTGACCTAATGGCTGAATCTTCAGAGTAACTTCTACTGGCTGTCAACTCACGCTTGTATCAATCTCTCACATAACATTCCCCAAATTGCCATACGACACTGAAACTTCTGTTATTTAAAAGCTATCTCATTTGCATTTCATCTTCACGTTTCACTTCTTGGGTTTTGGTTGGAAAAGAGTTGCCATTAATCTTGGCCCCAAAAGAACCCAGAGGACATGTTAAAGAAAAGACGCGTGAGCCCGTCACAACGTTAATCCGTTAAGCGGTCATTTTTTTTGCCCAAAGTGTTCCAAAAAAAGGCACTTTTTTGTTGTTGCATATAACTAAGCTAACTAAAGTGTGCATATACTTAACGGAATAAGAAAATGGAAAGAATTTTATTTTATTTTCAGTTTTAAAGTTTTCACACTATATGTTATTTTATAATTGTAAAATACAAAAAAAAAAAAATAAAATAAAATAAAATGGCATTTATAGAGGCTGCCAATAGAAGTGAAAACTTAGAACTTTTAGTATTAAACTTTAAATTTTCATAATGTTTGAATTAAAATTATCAACATCCATCCGGTTTTCACATCTATTGATACTCCGAGCAACAATTATATGCATGTCTATATGGTTTTTTATTATTCAAATATATTACGGGTTACGGGGGTTGTACAAGATCATGACAAAATATAAGTACAATTCAATTGAAATAACAATTAATATACAATCATATTATTTATGGATAGTATTTGTATTTACTTAAGGTATCCGGCTACGTTCGGAATTGTAGTTTTGTAAAAGCGTACAAACGAATTTTTTTTTAATATTTAGTGTTTTTTAGATCAGAATACGCGTATAAAATTGTTTTAAAAATATTATTACAGTAAAAATTATTAAAAGCAATATTTTGGCAAAAAATGAACTTAGAATCATTTATTTTCAAAATGTTCTCCCTTTATGAAAAATGCCTCTGTAAAAATGATATTTTGCATATACATGGCTAAGACTCCTCCAGAGAGCCTGAACTAGGATTTTATAAAAATTCTCATTATTTTCAGAGTTACTACCAATTGAAATAATTATTGGTGTTTTTTTGTTAAAAATTCTCCACTCGGATGTATTTAATTATGAATAAATCCACTTCTAAGTTAAATATTTCAAGCATCCTAGTCCAGACTCTGTACAGAGGTTTGAGCTATATATAGGCAAAATATAATTATTATAGAAGCATTTTCCATAAAAGAAGACATTTTTGAAAATAAATAATTCTAAATTCATTTTTTGCCGAAAAATTGCATTGAATAAACTTTTTATTGTAACAATATGCTTAAAACAATTTTATACGTGTATTCTAAACTAAGTGACACTAAATATTTAAAAAAATATTCGTTTTTATGCTTTTGCAAAATCACGGTTCCGAACGTAGTCGGATACCTTAAATTTCAATGTACCTGATTTTTAACATTATTTTAATTGTTTGCATCATTGCCATCATTAATTTCAACAATACTTGGACTTTTTGTACTTTCAATTATTTCATCCTCACGTGGAAGAATATTTTGAGGATTTGATGCATAGTTTACCATTATTGGTCCATCTAATTGTTTAACATTACACATGAGCATGTCGGTGACGCGAACCCATAAGATTTCCCCCTACCAAAAAGTGCCCAACGTGGCTATGGGAAGTTTTCACTTTAAAAAACCCCCTTAATGTTTGGTTTTTTAAAGTACACTCTGCATGCTATGAAGAAAGTTTCATATATCTTAAGAGAATTTCTCTCATATGTACAAAAAATTTCATGTTGGAACATTTATTTCAAGCGGTTAAGAATTTTGTGCGAGTGCGCATATATATGTGTATGCACAAACAATTTAAAGTATGGTGTAAAAATATTAAGTCTTAGATCACAATGGAAACAGAGATAATATCGATTTTTTGGATTATCTTTCCATTTTCATTTCTTCTCAAGCGACCAACTGCACATTGCTTTGCCAATACCTGTTCTTTATCGAATATTTTCAAGAATCTAAATATCGCCTTCACCACAAAGAAAATCCCAGATAAGAGATGAAATATGGATAAACTGCATCTCTTACAAATACTAGCACTAATAATCTCACTGCAAGAATTAAAAATATGGGCAAATCAAAGAGATAGAAAAAGAAAATATCAGTGCTTGTAAAACATACTGGCAAACGGTTGTGGCTTGCTTTCGGTAGCCCGTACAGTGTACGGGCAAACCAGTTAAGGGGTTAAAAGCTATCTCATTTGCATTCCATCTTCACGTTTCACTTCTTGGGTTTTGGTTGGAAAAGAGTTGCCATTAATCTTGGCCCCAAAAGAACCCAGAGGACATGTTAAAGAAAGACGCGTGAGCCCGTCACAACGTTAAGTACTGTCACAAGGGGAATGAGAAGCAGTGTCGGTTATCCACTGGGCGCTTGGGGTGGGCGCCCAGGGGTCTGGATAAACTGGACTTAACCAGATTTTCTGGTTATAAATTTCGATCCACCGCTACCAAGGGAGCCAGTAGATCTTCTGTGCCCAGAGCCCGAAATGAGCTTAAATGGGCACTGGAATGAAGTTTAGGTAATTAAACTTTTTCTTAGGTAAAATAGAAATTTTTATTAAAGAAAAGTATTTGAATACTTTTAAACATTTATTGCGATGATAGGACACCTGCTAAATAGCTACAAGAAAAAACATCAGGTTCCATCAGTGGCGCACACAAGGGGGTGTCCTAGGAAACCGGACTCCCCCCAAAGCCCTTGATTTTTTTTCCGACTGAAGATAATTCTAAGTATGTAGTACGTAAAATTTAATTAAATATGTGTTATTAATGATTAATTTTATTAATAAATGCTAATTATTTATTCAATAATTAGTTTTTTTACTGTTTTTTTGTTCCCGAAAATTAACAAAATCAAAAGGAGTATGATACAAGAATGGTAGACCATCGACTTTGGACCCTCCTTTAAAATTCCTGTGTGTGCTACTGGGTTCATTTAAAAGCTTTTGTAGCATTACATTTAAAAAGAAACTTACTGTCGAAACTGTAGTGCACGCTGAAGCGGAAGATAGAAAAAAGCTTGGATTGGACCGATTTGACGGCGTGTGGCAAAAGGGCTGGAGTAATGAAATGTTACAAAGTACACTCAATACTCCTTTATCAACAATCATTGCTTTTGGTTATTTATATTATAGAAAAATAATTTTATTTTGAATCTACAATCATCTAATTAAATTTAAGCATTTCCCTTTTATTGCAATTTTAACCTCTTTGTGGCAATATTAAATTTTGAAATTATTACTGCCAAATCTACTTATTCACCACACACATCTCTACTTATTCTTCAAATCTAATTATAGAACATCTTACCTCAGTGGCGCACACAAAGGGGAAGGAAGGCCCCGGGTCCGGACCCCCTCCCCAAGGCCCTTGATTTTTTTTCGATTGATTAAAATCCTATGCTTATCGTATGTAAGATTTAATTAAGTATCTGTTATTAATAGTTATTTTTTAATTAATGCTAATTATTTATACAATAATTTTTTTGTTCCCGAAAATGGACAAAATCAAAGGAATATGCTGGGCGGCGTATTAGAGCATAATACGAGAATAGTGGACTTTCGACCCTGGATCCCCCCCTGGAAAAATTCCTGTGTATGCGCAACTGATTCCGATTTTTAATATTCTTTCCCTTTCATATTACGGCGATCCAGCTTAATGTACCTTTAATGAGCCCGATGTTTCCATAACATAAATTTTTAAAACTTTGACCCATATTTACTAACATTAATTTCTTAACTCTTAAAACTTTTTTTTTGTATGTAACTTTGATATTATTTTCATAAATGTGAATTCAATAGTATTGCTAAGGAGGCAAATATCATTGAGGTATAGTATCTCTTTAATATGTAAGCTTTCCCAGATAGCAAAGATTATAAACCATTTATCAAATGTAATGCAAAAAAGTAATTTAAACTTACAAATTTAGTGTGTAACACTTTAATGCACCTAGTTATACCCTTTTACTATCCTGTCTTATTTAATTTTTGTTTATTTTCACCCTCCCTGCCATCCAGCAGCGCACACAGGAATTTTTCAAGAGGGGGGTCCAGAGACGGAAGTCCACTATTCTCGTATCATGCTCCAATACGCCTCCCAACATATTCTTTTGATTTTCTCAATTTTCGGGAACAAAAACCAGTAAAAAATAAATTATTCAATGAATAATTAGCATTAATTAATAACATTAATTATTAATAACAAATACTGAATTAAATTTTACGTACTATATGCTTAGGATTCTAATCAAGCGGAAAAAAAAAAATCAAGGGCTTTCCAGCTGCATTAAATGCTTTGGGTTGCTGTTTTATCCACAGTAGGACCATGTTGAACTTCGTTGTCATCTGCAAGATGTTTGCCTCCAAGATGTTGTTTCAGTGGTCCAAACAGATGAAAGTAAATGTCCATTCGATTCTTTTTTTTGGCTCCTTAGTCGGTTGCCGAGTGACCCAACATGCACACACTTTTCGAAAGTTCAAACAATCATGCATGATGTTGTATTCTAAACCAGGGGGGTCCAACACGAGGCCCGCGGGCCACATGTGGCCCACCAGCACGTAAATTGAGGCCCACCGACTCCTATTAAAAAAATTTTAATATCAGATTTTTAAAGTTTTTTCATTTTTAAGTCTATTGTAGGAGAAATTTATATATATATATATTTACATATCTACAATGTATTTGCCTGTTACCTGTTCTTGTTTTAATATAAATCCTTTTTGATAATAGAAATGTCCTTTAGAATGAAATATATTAATATTTTATCAAACAGTTATATACATTTGATTTTACTACAGTAAATTACTTTTTTTAATAAATTTCAAATTGCATTATACATATCCTTTACTACGGATGAAGAGGATGCTCTGTGTGTGCGACTTTCGTTTCTCCTCCTCTTTTTCTGTTTGGAGTGCCCAAAAAGCAAGAGGCAGTCAGAGATGTTTTTTAAAGTTTAAAAAAAATTCGGATGGTTAAGATAAAGAATAATGTATACTTAATCGTTTGCGAATGACAGCAGTATCAAATTTCAACAATGAGTAATGAAAGATCAATTCAATAGGAAACACCGTAATTTTCAAGAAAATGGCAACTGTAATATTTTAAACATTATTTGATCATTGCATTATTATATTATCTATGTCTGTATACATGAAAAATAATAAAAATAATAATAATAGTTTATTCTGTTTTAAACTTTCACTCCAATAAATGTTTTTTTGTTTTCAAATCTGATATAAAGGTACATATTTTTATGTGCAGCCCGCGAGATTATAATGTTTTTTTGAAGTGGCCCGCAAGGTTATTTGGGTTGGACACCCCTGTTCTAAACCATAAAAACATCCTATTGCTGTTACGATTTTTGTTCAATTTGAGAATAGCCCATCCTGCGAAGTTATGTCTAGTGAGATCCGCGTAAGCTTAGAGGTGTGGGATTATCTAAAAGATGAGACATTTTGTGATTTTTACACAACTTTTTTGGAACAACTTAAATTACTTAATTCAAATAACAACTCTTTAAGGAGAAAAAGCCACAAATTAAACTGAATATTCAAGTCAGATCGCACAACTAGATACTTATCTTAATTATATTTAATTAACTGTCTAATCTAACTCCTATACAAAATATTACCTTTAGAGTCACCTTCCTTCCTTGGTTGAAGATATTCCTATTAAGCTATCTGCAGGTGAGAATACTCAGTTTTATTAATCCTTCTTATAATAATATTATTAATGAATTGAGGTATCCTTCTACCTGTATCGGTGGTCAACACTTGTTCCGAACGATTACTAAGTTATCTCTAGGCTGCCCTATCTCACCAAACCCTTTATCCTGAAAATATATCCCATTTGTATATTTCCTGTTTCTTCTTTGGGATTGGGTTGGAAAATTTTGCCATTAATCCTCAAAGAACTTAGGGTTAGTTAAGAAGAACGCGAGAGACGTCACAAATTGTTACTCTTCGATCAGCCCAAATCAATTCTTCCACCTGTTGCTCAGATGATTTTGTCGTAATTAAAACTGGACGGCCGTTCCGATCTTCATCAACAATTTTGGAACAGCCTTGCGAAAATTTCTTCATCCAATTGTACACTGCTTTAGGTGATAAACACTTTTCTTCCTAAACAGGTAACATTTCTTTATGTATATTTTTTTATTCAAGTCCTTTAACCCACAAAAATCGGACCACAGCACGCTGTTCTTCCATTATACAATCATTCAGCCACATCGCCAGTTTTGAAACTGCATCATGTATGAGTGGGAATACCCAATATGAATTGGGTATCATAAAGCTGTATCCGGCTGGCAACTATCATTATTACTTTTAGATATCTGCTACTACTTTAAATCCTGCCGAATACATTTTTGACTTACTTAATGACTTGGCTTCGTACATCATTCTCAAAATTTTCATTGGAACTCGACACTATACTAAAAAAATTAGCTGACAATTTTTCACATTCAGTACCTCAGTATATTGCTTAACCTCTTCGAGGCTAAGAAACCTGCCGTGTAGAGGGACTGATCCACGTTTAATCTGTCGAGGCACAAAGTCTCCAGGTTGGAGGGGTAAGGAAGTTTGAAGGATGAGGTGCTAGTTCAGTTGTCGGCGTTACCAATTGATAGAGCCTCAGAATTACAAAATTCGTTGCCAATAGCTCTCTTGTTGGTTCTCTCAGAGTGTCATATAAATTAAAATCCAATCACATAAACATGTTACATTTTCTTTCGAATAATTTTTTTTTCTTTCTCTATGTATATGGGTCTCCTCTCACTTCTCAAATTACATGATGTTCATCCCCAACTGCTCTAGCATAGCTTTGAAATGCACCGTTTTCACTATTATTTTTAATACCAAATATGTATAATCACAATAATGTTTATTTATTAATTGATGTCTAACATCTTTCCTCTCGATTGCTGGATTTTTGTCGGAGTGATTTCGTGAAAAGGGACGCATGTGGGTAATAGGAAGTGACGCAAGCGCGCTATTTGATTTGACCAACGAGAGCGCTTGGTGTTGTCTCTTCGCTACCCTCACATTCTTCTTACCCATCCTAAAAGCTTACTTTACATCTGTGGCGTTATAACTATTATTTATTACTTGCAAGTGGCGCCGCCACATTGTAAATAGACTCCACTATTGTAACATTGCAAATCGACACCACTATTTTTTATCTCAATTTTTTTATATAATTTGCTCGTGCTGGGTGTGAGTTTGATAATTACCACTATTTTAGTTTTACTGTTTTGTATATATGTTTGTGTTAATAAATCTTACCATGTTTGTCCGACTTGGTCTCGTGCTTTGACTAAGTATGTGGATTACCATTTTCCCCACATAATGGTGACCCTGGACTACCCTTCCTTTCCTGATTCTGGACTGCTCCTGGAAGTCGTTACCTGTTGTGACGTCTTCGATTGGGGTGAACTTCGCCCTTCTATTCATGCGAAGTTTTATGGCTCCAAACAGACGTTAGGTGACAAGAGCATGGGGTCATTGTTTATTGTCTGACCTCGGACAAACGCCGACATCGAGTCTGGAAGTTACAATATCCAAAGAGCCGGTGACAATAGGTTGACATATAGGCGAAGCCTGTATGAAAGAATCTTGTCGCCTCAGCCGGTGTCGAGAGAATGGGACTATAAAACCCAGGTGGTGTGATGAATAAGGGTGTTCAGAAGTTAGATGAGAATTATGTCGCCCTTAGTTTCCAGACAGACCAGGAATGTGTTTGTGTTTGCCGCACAAATAGGAGACGAATGTGGCCCGGGGACAAGGGCAGGCCTTTTTTTTGGCCTGCCAATGAGAAAGACGAGGGGCGTGTTGTGAATCCGCCCCTGGTGTTTAAAAGGGGTTTTTTTAGGAAACGGAAAATAGAGAGCCCTGGATGGAGACAGAGAGAGCCCTGGAGGGAAAACTTGATGTAGAGCCCGGGATGGAGACGAGAGAAGGAGAGCCCTGGATGGAAAACTTGATGTAGAGCCCTGGATGGAGAAAACTGGAGAGGAGCCCTGAAAAGAAAAGGGATTAGCGAGTGCCTTTCGGAAAAAGGATTGAACTCCCATGAAATAGACTATCCGCCCGGCTTGGCATATTTATTGGACTTTTTATATAGTAACCTATGAAGCAAATAAATACTGCTTTAATTTTAAAATGAGGCTGTGACAAATTTTCTTGTTTGCTAACTACTCACGACGTTACACTGTCTTTGCTGTTGGATCTGCTACCGGATGTCGCTGCCTGCCTGCGATACTGCTGTTCCTAACGCTGGATATGCTATCAGAGGGTCTCTGCCAGACTTCCTTTGTCCTGGATGCCGTTCTTTTGTATCTCTGTAGTGCTGACGTCACCATTCGTTGATGCTGCACTTCAGGCCACCGGATCCCCGCTTCTTCCTCCTCTTCAAGCGTTGCTGATCGCAATTACTGCTTGGATCTCTGGTCCTCGATGATCACAATCAACTCAATGTTTTTTTTTTCAAGCCTAAACTATTTTTCTCCCCAGGGGGTGATGTGGCGCCGCCACATTGTAAATAGATACCACTATTTTTTTTTATCTCAATTGTTTTTATATATGTTGCTCGTGCTGGGTGTGAGTTTGATAATTACCACTATTTTAATTTTAACTGTTTTGTATATATGTTTGTGTTAATTCACAATAAAACTTACCATGCTTGTCCGATTTGGCCTCGTGCTTTGACTAAGTATGTCGATTACCATTTCCCACACATCTTTCCACGAGCTCTCGTCGCATAGTGGTTAGAGAAGCTGACTTGAAATGAATTGTCCTAGGTTCTATACCCGGGAGCTTGTTGCTTTCAAATTTATATTAAATCACTTTAATTTCCTTCGAAAATTATTTCTCTTGATCAAATTTAAGTTTCCACGTTCTTTCCTGTTTTTTTTTTTTTTGTGCTTTATTTTTTATTAGCACATTCAGAACATTGATTTAGCTGTTGCAAATTCTTGGTTTCTGTGCAAAACAAGATGCAATATTAAATAAAATTCCTCAAAAAAATCAAAATGGGTGGCTTAAAATTTAAGTTGGAGATAGTTGAAGCATTATGAGCCTCTCCGCCTACTAACAAAAGTATTTTAACTGATGATGAAGACAACAGTGTTGTAATTCCACTCGCAAAAAAAAAGATCGAAGCATTATAATCCACCTGCTATACATATCATGGCTTTTATCCTGGCCGTTCCAGGATAAAAGGCTTGACATGTATAGCCATTTTCGATGTAGTGATATCATTTCAAGGCCTCGCACAAGTACAGATATGAAAACTACGAAAGCGGTTCGAAAGCATGTTGTAAAAAATGTAATGGTTATTTATACTTGCCAAAAACAAAAGATTTTTACAGTAAATAAATAATGAATTAATAAAAAAGAGTTATACATCAATAATTTCTTTATTTATAATAAGTTTAGTTGAATTAAGATTGTTTCTTCTATCAACTTGGAGCTAAAAATGTATAACTCCTAAAATTGCATAGGTGACCTGTTTCACAGATAACACCCAACCCGCACGATTATGCGGGTACCGTCTATGTTCCAGGAGGGGGAGTGGGAATTTTTTTAGTATTTTTCTCAGTGTCATTGGGATCCATATATTATTAATAACGAGAAGAATTTAATATTTAAAGATAAAAATAATTCGGGTCTTAAGGGGATATACCGAAGGTGATTCTGCTCTTTTAAAAAAAAATATCACTCGCTTCACATGATTTTGAGTGGTGATTTTAACTTTAACATTAGTTTTCCAAAAGCTGAGCCACCGATAGCTTTTTGGAATGATAAACTCAAGCACGAAATGAACACAAATCAAAATGTTTCGACTACTAACAGTGGTACTGTTATTGATGCTGTTTTTCAACGGTTTTTAAATACTTTGAAATCACAAGAACACTTGCCTCTGAAAGTCTGCGTACAGGCAATCATCTTACATGTTTACGCCATAATTACAATTAAAATCTCGCTTTAGAAAATCAAGATACTTGTGTGTCAGCAATTCTTCAAAATAGCCTTATTCAAACAGCAACAAAATTCACTTTAACGAGAAAAAACAAGAATGACCACTAAATAATTTCCAAACATTCACGCCAAAGTCTGCGTACACTTACAAAATAGAGTTTTTAAAGACCTTTTATTGTAAAATAATTGCACTAAATCGGGCTTTTAAGTAATTATAAAAGCTTCTTTTGCGACTTATTTAGGATTTGACATTTGAAAGCCTTTGTGGTTCCATGACAGGCAGCAGAATAGAGATCGACATATTATTGAAAGAAAAACCATCATGAATCTTCAAAAAAGGGGGAAATTTTTAAAGCAATTATTGAAATTGTTAATATAGAAGACCTTTATTGATACAAAAAGTGTTCATAAACTACAAATTAACTAAAATTTTCACGTCCAAGCCAAGATTCGGCCGCCCGTCTGCAGTGTCACCTCGAGAATTTTGCTTTGTAATACGCTCTATAAAAATAAATCCAAGACTATAAGTTTCACAAATAGCTACAAGTGTTACTGAAATGTGCAAAAAAGTGTGACTTTAATTACAATTCGAAGAAAACTGAAAAAGGATGACTATCAAGCCCGAGTTGCACTCAAGAAGCCATTCATCTTTCCTATGAACAGACACAGGTGAATGACTTTTGCCAAAAAACACCTAAATGGGGCACATATTTTTTAGAAAAATGTAATATATTTAATCGAAAGTGATTTTTGTAATTTAGCATCAAAAAGCACAAAAATATGCCTGCAAAAATTCCTGGACAGATCTTAAGAAAGAGAATCCTTTTTCGACTATCAAACGTGGAGGAGGAGGCATAATGTTTGGGGGTGTATTGCAAGCCTTCCGAATGGTAATCTAGAATTTATTGAATCAACAATGCAATGTACAAAATTGATTTCTTTTATCTTACTGATGTAAAATATCAGGGCATATGAGAGAAATTTGCGGTGAGTAATGAATTTTACTTTCAGCGGCACAAAGGTGCCAAGCAAATGGCTCACATTGTGAAGTCATTGTGAAGCCATGGCTGTTCTGACATATCCCAAACCAATACCGAAAATCAACCTAGTCCCCAGACCTAAGCACAACACAGCATTTGTGGGATTTACTCGAGTGAATAATCAGGAAGAACGTAATAACATCCAAGGAAATGCTCGCATTTGTCATAATGGAAGAATGGAAAAAAAAAATATATCCACAGATGAAACAACTAAACTAGTTAAATCTTTGCCAAATATGTTGAGAGAGTTATAGAAAGAACAGAATAGCTTAAAAGTATTAACTTTTAGTTACAATCCATTATTGTAATGGTTTTTTCTAGTGTACGCAGACTTTTGACGCACACGATTTGTGTCGTTCTCAAGTTATTAATATTTGTATTGTTTTATGTAATATTCAGGTGGATTGTCTCTTATACTATTTGAATTTACGATATTAGAGGAATCAATAAAAAATAGTATTGATTCAGAAAGACTTAATTTTTTTTCTACGATTTTTGCATGAATATGAAGGATGGTTGCCTGTAAGCAGACTTTCGGAGGCAAGTGTATATGTGTCATATTTTAGTTATCATAAGTCTATTATCTCGGCTCTTCCTTAAATTGAACAAGAATAATTATTTTTGATAAAAAAATTGCATTACTCCTTGTGTTAATTAAATAAAATTTTCATTAAAGATATAGTTATTCGATAGAAAATTATTTCCAATCATACTCGACTCATTTTTTTCAGGATATAAGTTACTATTGCGTATTTACCACGACAGCATGTCAGATGTTACACATCATATGCGACTACCGTAAGGCTCGTTTCTTTTTCTTTCTTTCTTTTTTTTTTAAACTTTAAGGTACATTTTAGAAACACTATGTACTTAACTTAAACTACCTTTTCTACGAGGAAAAAAAGGTTTTTTCCTACCTGAAAAAAGTTTTTTTTTTCTTACCTGAAAAAAAAAAGATTTTCTGCCTGAAAAAGTATTCAGATTTAGATCCTTGTAATTTAACAAGAGATGAAAAATACCTTCAAGTATATTCAGACATTTCTGAAATAACCACGGCATGTTCAAACAAATTTATCATTTCACGTCTTTTGAATACACCCCTTATAAATTTTTAATTAACTTCCTATATTTTTTAGATAAAAAGAGAAAAACACATAAAATAACTTTTCAATTACCAGCATCTTATATTGTCTTATATTCGATATCAATCTGGAACTTTTCACAAATGCCACTCCGTACGAAACCCCAGAGTTTGTTGTAAAAGGTGTTCCGTGAGAGATTGCCAATGAATATAGAAAGTTGCCGATTTCACACTGACCTATAGGTTGTTCAATTAATTGAGGGTCGTAATTCAAACCTCACCATTTGTTCTCTCCTTTCGCCAGGAACAAGACCCCTCTCTCCCCGAGGGACGCTGAAGGAAAGTAGTTACGGGACACCTACCGAGGGTGTGTTGGGAAACTAGAAAGGCCATCCATAAATGTAATCTCTAACTCACGATATGTCTACACTCTGCTGCATGCCACTTGTTTGCAAGAGGGACCGTACCTTTGTGAAAAACGTAACTTATTTCTAAGTCTAAATCATCTTCTTTCTCATTTGAATTTTGTAGTTCTTTTTGTTATGGTTCTATTTATAGTCTAATGCAGGTTTTTAATCATGTTGTAGGCAGGATGGCTTAAGGCATGGGCCACCCGGGCCCAGGGCCTCGTTTTGTTCCCTGTCTTGATAAGATCATGATCCGGATAATTTTTAAGGTTAAGTATTATTCCCGTACATATTCTCCGAAAAACAGAGAATTTCAAACTATATATCAACTGCAAAACTACGGTAAGACTGTATTATTATGTGAGGACCGTTATCCATGTCTAGGTCTAGGCCTAATACCATAAACAACCATTCAACTCATTTAGTCGACATGCGACTATCGGCCCAGCCGGTTTGTGATTAAGTTTTTTGAGATTGTGAGTCGTATACATTTATTTGTTTCAAGTTACCATTTGAACGAGTATTTGACAATGCATGCTATATACTGTCTACTTTTAAACATCTCAGGTAGGGCCTACTTTTACATAGGGGCCCAGGGCCTCAGAAAAGATTTCTCTGGGCCGAAGGCCTCAAAGAGTCTTAAGACGTCCCTGATTGTAGGCATGTCTTAACCTTTTGTATATACATGTGCGTACCTATGAATTTCTGCCCATGTGTCTCTCTGTGTGTTCTATTGACCTCTTTGTCAATAAATTGGAACCCCCAGGACCTTTCTTGCTTAAGGTATCCGACTACCCTAAAATCATGATTTTTTTTAAATTGACAAACTTTTTTATGATTTTATTTTACAGGTCATCTTATTAGCTTTGTAAAAATACCAAGTTTTTTATTTTCCATTCACTAAAACAAAAACTACAAGTGTCTTAGTAAAAGTAGATGCCATAACTTTACATAAGATGTCAAAATTTAAAATGCATTTTACTCGAAATACGTTTTTTTCGAAAAGCTCAAACAGGGACAGCGATTGCTCAAAAAGTTTTAAAAATAATTTGCTGTGTGAAATTTTTTGTGTATGCTCTGTATAACAGTATAAGTGTTTTAACTTTCAGATTTATCAATAACTGCTTAATTACAAAATTTACAATTCTTTATGTGAATATAATTACTGTTTTTTTAAGCAATTTTATCTAATAACTAGGATAAAGTGCTCTAGTTTTTGTAAAATTTCAAATATCTCTTATCCTGAAGGTCGTTTCAAAAAAGAATATCAAAGTAATACATCGCAAAATTGAAAACGCGTTCCTTTACTATTTACACAGAGCGGGTCCCGTTTATGTAATTTTTTGTCAATTTTTACCCATTTTTTCCTCTTTTAGTAGTAATAATTTATATTTCTCTACTTAATTTTAGCCCATTTTTCTTAAAATGTACTAAATAAATCTAAAAACCACAAAAAAATCTCCATATCTCCTTTTTTTTAAAAAAAAGTCGCAAGTATTCGGATACCTTAAGAATTCCATCTCTTTCATATATTTATCAGTAAACATGTATGCTTCCCGAATTAATTCTTTCATCCTTCCATACTCCCATTTGTCAATAAGATGGAGGCAACAGATACTTATTAAAAGGTGTGCTTGTTTGTAAGTACTATTTTTCTTATTCATGTATACACAGTGACGTACAAAAGGGCGGGGTTCGGGTTCTAACCCCCCCACTCCCATAGACCAACAGATTTTTAATTTTTACCATAATGGGGATTACGCTTTAACACTTCCATCTAAGCAGAATGTAACCACCCCTCAATAAAAGAGGCATGTGTACGCTACTGTGTATGTACATATATATCATGTATTGGTAATTCTTAATTGACAGGAGAAATGTAACGTGCAGCCATTTATCATATATATTTTATTCCAATGTTCAGCAAAACAGTCTGTACTCCAAGCCATGTCAAGACGAGACCTATTTCACCGTCGATCACCAGCGAGTGAGTCGTTTGTTCACTTTCTTCGTAAGTCCGGGAATAAACAAAGTACTTATGCGGGAGGTGGGTTGAGTTGTCCTTGGTAGGATGTTTACCCCAACTGACACATAAAGGGCCGAGGATTCATCACATGCATACATATAAATATATTGACTGGATCTAAGAAGGAGAAGTACTGCATTAGAAAGCAGAATGAATTATTAAAAAAAAATCATACATTAATATGAATGTGTGTGTGTTTTAAAAAATTTTAAAGTAAATTAGATAATTAAATACTCTTAGTAGGGGGCCCAACCGTGGCCCCCCGGGGGGAAAAAATGGCCCGTTTGGGATTTTAGGGCCCTTCATCTGAATCTGAAGCAATTTTAACAAAAAGAATTGCCTTGTCTGCTTTTTGGTGTAAAAAATGCCATTTTTCTCTTATATTGATACTTAAAACATTTTATTGATATGCTTGACCTCCAGTTGAGATGAAATTTTCTTAAAATGACGAATTTTTCAAAAACTTTTATTTTATCTTAAATAATTTTAAACATCAAAAAATTTGACTTTGCATAAAATTTCAGAAGTTTTCAAAAGAAAAGGTGGAATTTTATCTTTAACAGGCAAAATATTTTAATTCAACTTCTATTTAACGTTTTTGAAACAGATATATAGTATATACGAATCCCTTAGGATACTAATATATATATATCTCTTCCTTTAGAATCTCATTTGTAGTCTTATAAAACAAACCTCCCTTTTTTATTTAAATTTCCTGACTACATTATTTTTCGCGTTTGACGCCCGCAGATCATTGTGGATGTGCAAATGACAGTCGAACGTTAAAGGTTGAAGACCCCCTACTCTATAGCAACAATTCAAAAACATAATAACTCAAAAAAAAAAACTTTATTTCTTAAGAACATGCTTCTGAGAAAAGTTTTCATGTATAGTCATGGCTTCAATTCCATTATTTTTGGGAGGGACTAATAGAAACTTACCATAAAAGGGGGGAGGGCTAATTTTAAAGTCCTTTTCATTTTTTATAGAAAGAGGCGGAGAAATAAATACCAAGCCTAACCGATCCCCCAAATTCTTAGCCTATCCCACAACATTTTCCAAATTTTTTCCCAATTTTTTGCCCGAATCGGGGAAGGGCCGAAAAAAGGAACTCTGCGTCAGGATCTCTATCTCCACATTAAAAGATTACTCCCCGAATTTTCTGCTTGGGAAAAACGAACATCAAAATTATTTCTTTTTTTCGCTTGCGTTTTGTTGATGGGTGTAAACAGAAATGGAGCACCATTCTATTTAAAATATTATACGCCTTAAAATTTTTAAACCCCATTAAAATATTATCCGGCATATCTGAAATGTAAGACGAAACCGAAGCCGCCATCTTGTTTATGACGTAGGGTGCCGAAGAACCCTATTGGCTGGAATTTCGCAATTTTTTTTTTGGAACAACTTTTTGGGGTCGCTAGCAAAAAATTGTTCTAAAGCCGTTGCTACGGCAACTGAATAAAAATTGCACGAATTGGACGAAAAATTGCTTGAAACATGTACGTGTGACACGGCCATTACCAAATCCATCGTCAGTACTCTTCATGCTTCTCCTTCCTCCCTAACATGTCGGTTTAAGCTCATTTCGGGCCCGGGGGCAGATCTACGGGTCCCCTTCGCAATGGTGGATCGAAATTTATTATCAGAAAACCTGGCTAAGCTCAGTCTATCCGGGTCCCAAGTGTCTAATGGATAAACCGGTACTGCTCCCTAAACAAAACAGAAAAAATTACTTTCTTTTTTGTCTTTTGAATAAAATTATTAGATAAAGATTTGTATTTTTAACAGCAGATACAACTAATATTTACCTTGGCAATTTACTGCATACATTTACACTGAATTACAGATGCCTATCTGGTAAGAAGTTGGGCCTCCTCTGGCCTTGATAACGGCTGCCACAAGACAAGGCATAGATTCAACAAGTTTCTGGAAACTTGTTGAATCTATGTCTCGTCGTTGACTTCCCAAATATTGGCTAAAGCTGTCCATAATTCAGTAACGTTCGTTGGTGCTGTATGATGGCCTTCCATGCCTTGTTCCAAAACAACCTAAAGATGCTCAATAGGATTTAAGTCTCTGCTTCTAGGTGGCCAAATTATGACAGAAAATCAGAGGAATGATTATTTAACCAGCCATTAGCCACCGGAATTGTGAGAGGTACAGTTGTCTTGCTGGAAAACTCCCTTACCGTGCGGATAACAAAACAGCGTAAACGAATGGAGATGATCACCCAGAAACTCTACGTACCTAATTGCATTGAGGGAGGTTGGTACACGCATTACAGATCCCAAACAGTGCCCCAAAAAACATCCCAGATCATCACTGAGCCACAATGCCCTCGTACAGTTCCAACCTGGCATGCAGGATCCATAGCTCCATGAGCCTGACGTCATATTCTTAGCCTCCGTCCGCGTTAAGTAGTCAGAATCGAGACTCATCACTCCATGCTACCTTTTTATTTCCAGTCTTTGAGCCTCTTGCCCGGCAAGCATTGCGCCGATGACGAGCATTTGGGGGAGAGGGACTCTCGTAGGCCCAAAGGCTCCCCGAAACCCATATGGTGACGTGCAGTCATATTATTGACTGGCACCCTTATTAAATTGGGGGCTAATTTGAGCTAATGTTTGGCTTCACTGGCTACGTACAATACTCCTGAGCCGTCCTCACCTCGCACTGTCAAAGCTAATTGTCTTTTACAGTTTGCCCGATCACTAGTTTTTTGTCCATCATCCATGTGTTCTTGTTACACTCTTGACACTGTCGACCTTGAAAATCCTAGCTGTTCTGACAATTTCGAAAATTGCATGGCCCATGCGTCGCACACCTACGATTTGTCAGCGATTGAAGGCGTCTAAATCAGATAGTTAACCCATACTGGCAATTCCAACAACTAATTTAGAACAACCACAGTACGCGTTATATATTCAGTTATCACAGCGTCTTCGCTTGCTCAGAGCGGCACAATTTGCACAGCATTTGCAGGGGCGGCTCTAAGCCGGTACAAACCGGACCCCTGCCCGGGGCGGCAAATTTTAAGGGCGGCATTTGAATCGAATTTGAATATATATATATTTGTTGTTACGGAAAATTTGATATTTTATTTAATGTATTTTAGTTCCTTATTTTGTACTTTGTATGTTTAATGTCAGTTTTCCTTTATGATGAAGCTAGAGGGTTCGAGACATGAATATGTCTTAAATAATGAAATTTGATATTTTTACACACCTTTCACACTAGCATCTTTCTCCCCTTTCAGGAGTGAGGTCACAATGGACATTCCTTTCACTCATACGATGTTTGGTGTCAGCTTTCCAAAAGTGGACAGGAAGTACGCTTTCGGGCAAGGGTTTCCAGAAGATGTTCTTGTTTTAGCTTTGCGACAGCAAAGCTTAAAATAAAATGTACTTGCGTGATCCCTACCATCAAGCCAACCCTTCGAGAAACCGGGCCCTGCCGGAATGTGATCAATTCTCCTTATATTATACCTCTGCCGGAAACACGATAAATGTGTCCCACTTGAATTATTCTGTAATTTTAAGATTTAAATTCTATATATATATGCTACCTTTTGTTCTGTTATTGCGCTCTTCTTTTTATGTATGTATCTTATGGGAAAAAATAAGTTTCTTTTAAATTATAATTTTTTTGTTTTGGAGAGAGGGAAGGCCATTTTCCCCATTGTTTTAAGTAATTCTGCTGTGAGCCGGCCCCTGGCCCTTGCTATCCTTAATTCAGTGGCACTTCAGTATATATGGGAGGAGAGAAAATTAGGAGCCTTTTTTCATTGAAAAGTAAAAAATATAATTTTCTTCCTTTTTTTCTCATAAAAGTTCAATGAACCCTTAATTAATGTTTTGATCAATATTTTTTTTTAAATTTGCTACTTCGGAAACATTTTAAATTTGCTGTCCTTGGGTAGTTTCCTTCATTTAGTGAAAGCTCAAACTCCTAGTTACTACATAAGCCTACGTACACCCTCGGAAATGAAGTGAAGTTAATGGATTGTGATAGCCTTTTTCTTACTTGTGCTAGATCCAAGAAATTATACTCAGCAAATATTGCTAATGTTCTCACCTCGTTTTAAGAATCACTTGTGAATAAATGTTATATCAACATAAATTAAATAAATATTATTATAAATGCCGAGAGAACTAACCATATTTGTATTTAATATCTGACTGTATCCGAGATATATAACCATTGAAGAACTTGGAAGAAAAATTAAAAAAATTTTTAAATAAAAAATGACTATTTTTACATACAGTCTTGCAACATATGTTTTTATCATCTTTCCAAGAGACTGGCTTATAAGCTCTAAATAGTTTTGGGTGAGCTCAGTCTTTCCAGGCAATAAATTAATAAATACGTTTATACTTTTAAAAAAAATCAATTTTTGAACCATCGTAGAAAAAGATAAAGAATGCAAAACGATTAATAGCACTCCATATTGAATTTTTCTAATTCTATTTTCAGCAATGGTACTTAACATAATTAAAACAGGTTCATTACTAATACTTAATTATTTGTCTTACCCACAATTTGTGCGCTACATTCGGGTGATCAGAATCTCTAACTCATATTGATACTTTAACATGTAATTAGGAAATGCATTCCGCGCCCAAGGCCACACACATTCTTATTTGGGCCATTTAGCATACCCTGCGTTAAATTCATAATTAATACTTAATGCCTTAATAGTATTTAATATAATTTGAGAGACAAAAACGGGAATTAAAGTAATATGGTATTTTGTATTCAAGAATTTTCGAAAATAGATTCATTTGAAATTTTCTTCTTATTAATATCACTCTTATGTTTCTCAAAAATAATACTAGTTCTTTTCTCACATTTTTTTTTCTTAATTCTTCTTGAAAATAAATTTTCAAAAAAGGAGAAAAATCTGATTTTTTTTTGGTAGATTTCTGTTAAAAGATATCTTTAAAAGGTATTCTATGCTAATTTTTTCTTTTGAAATTTCACCAAGAGCATTCATTTAAAGCAATATAAGTTTCAAATGTGCTTATTTGGAAAACGCGCATGGTCTAAGTATATAAAATCCCATATATTCATTTGGGGATTGTGATGATTCAAATGTGTTCATTTGGAGAATGAAATAACTCAAATATATATCCATATATATTCATTTGGAGAATGAAATAACTCAAATATATATCCATTTATGTTCATTTGGAGAATGTGGAGAATGTAATAAAGCAAATATATATTCAAGCACTTTTTTTCCCCCATTTGAGGGAGAAAGGAGGGACATACGATAACTGAAATATATTTTTACATATGTTCATTTGGAGAATGTAACAATGCAAATATGTATTCAAATGCAATCGGACCTCTATTTAACGAAGTCACTAAATCCGGAATAAAAGTTTGCTAAGTGGAAAATTACATACATTTGCAATATACTTTATATGTTTGGTTCCAGGAAAAAATTCGCAAAAAAGAGGTTCATAAAATGGAGGTCCGACTGTATATTCATGGATAATGTGATTATTCAAATATATATCCAAATGTGTTTGTTTAGAGGACGCGATTATTCAGATATGCTCATTTGGAGAATGAAAAGAACAATTTATTGGTTTACATCCGGTTCAATGCTTTTTATGAATAATTTTTTTTCAGTTTCTATTTAGCTTCACATAACCATCAACATACAGAAATGATTTTATATTTTGAAATTTTTATCAAATAAAAAAATATAAATAAGTTGATATTTAAGATCGGAGAGTAATTTTTAAGAATTGTGATTTTCGTGTTAATTTTTAGTTATTCTTAAGTAATTGTTTTTGAGTCTTCTTTTCAAATGTTCTAAATATCAGAGGGGTTTTTCATCTATACATTTATACAAAAAAATTAGCAAAAAGTAATAAACAATAGAATGAAAAAAATAATATAAATAAGCTGTAAAAAACGATGCAAATTTTTAAAAATAAATAACTTTTTAGAACTTCCAATTTCATAGTACAATGTTAAATTAATAGATCCACTTATGTTATCATATATTTCTTGTAATATGGTCTTAAGTATTTAAAATTTCATAATAATGCACCGGTCATTTATTCTTATGATAGAAAAAGGTAAAAAGGACAACTATTTCTCGATATAACCACATTCAGTGAACAATGTATTCGAATTGACACTACATTATACAAAAGAAAAGCACACACTCTAGTCATCTGTATAATTAAATCATGCATCCACCCTGCACATATAAGCACTACTTAAAAACCGAATGCGGCTTATATGTTGACGTCAATATCCTATCACCCAGCGTCATCACGAAAATTCTTCGTGACTTGGTGCAAGCTTTCAAGAGATCAGCAAATAACCTCGCTTACTAAACTATTGAATAAAACATCATGAAATCCTCAAAAGATTGAGGACAGATTGGGCCCAGATATCAATTTCCATCAGGAATCCTCGCATTTGTGTCTGTGTGCGATGATTAGAAACAACAAGGCAGCTGTGCCAACAACGGTAGACCGTGCAGCGGGAGAATGATGCTTACATTTTGCCAAGCCGCAAGTGGAGCGATTTACAATGTGGGATGGCTACCAAATTGGAACGAATAGCCGTAAAAGTATCTCAAAATTTGAACGCAAAACAGAAGTCGTGTAGTGTAAATTTTTTCCCTCGGCAGCCCGTTCAGTAAAACTGAGTGTTTCTTCAAATGGGATTTTGAAAGAACTAATTGCACGACTACTTTCGGACTATGACAGCGATTGACAACGTTTGGGCCCCTGATTTTGATAAAAGTGTCTAAATAGATAATTTTTGTTTTTATATATATATTTAGTGCTTTCCTCAGTTGAATTAGGAAATTATGCTATGTACCCCTTTTTTTAAGAATATTGTTATATTTATAAATTGTTTTAAATGGTACCTTTTGGTAAAGTGAAGAAAAGTACAACGCACAATAGAACCTGTTTCAAAAGTGGTCTTTTGTTAGATTTTTATGCTATTCTTTATTGATGGAAAGTGTAAGTGATCCTTTTTTATGCAGTGGTGTAGTGGAATTTCAATGACTTTTGACGTCACTTTTACGAAAGTTTTTCTTACCTATTTACCAAATGGAAAGTAAATTTAGGGAGAATGCTAGGACCCCTCCCTCTGGAAAGTCAGGTTTCGCCTTTTGGCTTTATTTTATAAATTGGAGGGGGGTCATTACGTATTTAGCGTTAGTAAAGCCTTTTGGGCTCTAGGAGGTCCTGCCCCCTCGTGATGTGGGTGTATTGTGTTGCTGAATCTACTCGAAATGTAGACAACTTCAAGACGCCCTGTTCATTTGTTATAAAACAGTTCCCTCGGACAATGCGCATTAAGTTGCTTCTCTTAATGCTCCAAAAGCGTTTTCCCATGCTTGAATGCGGAAATTGACGTGAAAACCTTCTTTCCAATGTGACAGTAAATATTATCAATAATGCATTTTGGATTATGAAGACGGACAAGAACTGGGATTATTTGAGGAGTGGATAAAATATGCAGGGATCCAGCTTTCCCCAAATTAAATTCTTTGAAAAGCATTTTCTTTTAAAATAGATACCACTAAGAAAGTAGTATAAAATTCCAAAAAAGGCTTCCCAATCATGTATATCTTGGTTATTGTGGGACATTTACAAGCAACTGACCTGCCCCAAACCTCTGACCAAAACCTTATCTTACTCTTTATGTTGCCAAAAATAAATCCTCACCTGAAATTGTAACTTCAAGTGACGAAAGCGATTTTTGCAACCTTATTTCGCCAGCAGGGCTTTGGATTACGATGAATAGTAATGAATTACGTGTGTTTTTGAAAACTTATCCGTGTATACAATGAGAAACTATATGTTTTTAAAATGTTTCCATGTGTAATATTTAATTATTTATTTTATTAAGGAAGTATTCTTACATAAATTTCGTAAATAATTGGCATATTTTATAAATGCGACTTTTTTTGTGCCGTTCCATAAAAAAAGTTTTTTGTAGTATTTCCACGAATTAGTTATTATATATAAGAATTTATGAAATTTTTGAATATTTTTTTTTTTTGCGTTTATTTTTATGCGGTCCCTATCTACCGTACAAAAACAGGTTCAATTGTATTTACAAAAGATTCTCCTTACATGAAACATGTTTCTATAATAATAGGATTTTGGCTATATACAGCTAAGACCTACAGGGGCTGAATCGGGAGTTTTAAAAAATGCTCGTTATTTTCAAAGTTATTATCAATTGGAATAATAACGGGAGTTTTGTTTTTGTTAAATTTTTTCTACTCCAATATAATAAAACTAGACGTTACCAGCATCTTCGCAAAGCATTTTTCACGAAGTAATGTTTTTCTAATATAAGTCATTTTTTGATATTTTGAATCAGTTGAATTAGAATATACATATAAAATTGTTTTAAGAATATTATTACAAGAAAAAATCATTTAAATGCAAGTTTTTGGCAAAAAGTGAAAAAAAAATAATAATAACTTATTTTCAAAACATCCTCCTTTTATGAAAAATGTTTCTATACTAATAATATTGGGCTCATATTTAGATAGTACTTATATACCAAGATTGAGCTAGGATTTTGAAATATTTAATTTAGGAGTTGATTTATTCCTATTTTAATATATTAGAGTAGAGAAATTTTAACAAAAAACTATTGAGCTTTACTCTGAAAATAATATCAATTTTTCCAAAATCCTAGTTAAAGCCATGTAGAGATTTTCTTAGTTATATATGTGAAAAATATTATTATTATTGAAGCATTTTCCATAAAAAGAGAATATTTTAAAAATATGTCATTTTCTTTTCCTTTTTTTTTTTTTTTTTTTTTTGCCAAAAATTGTTTTTAAATAATTTTTATTTTAATTCTATTCTCAAGAGAATTTTATACGTATATTCTAACTCGAACTACATTATAATCAAAAAAATTATGCCTTTACACGCTTTTGCAAAATCATGGCTCCGAACATATATATATATATATAACAATAACCTTAAAATTAATTTTCTTTAAATGGTATTAAAAAATTTCCTTCTAACATTCGGTGAAAATAGTATTGAACTCTTTTACTATTTTAAAGTACCAGAATTGTTTTATGTGAAAACTTCTCGTATTTCTTAAAATTCATATTTACATGGAATACAGAAATGTTGTTGTAAAAAAAAAGTCTTTTATTACAAGTCACCCCTTAAAGAATTTTTTCGAAAAAAAATTTTTTAGGGGAGAGGAGGAGTTTCATGCAGCCTTTTCCCTATCTCCATAATGTTAAAAAGGACGAAGTTTAAAAAACATTTCTAAGAAATTGAACAATTGGTCGTTCAATCACCAATTTTTTTATCTTCACTTCATGCAAAATTCTTTTTTTAATGAGAGCATTTTTAAAAAAATTCCTTAAATAGAGATTTATCTTTCAGTGTTAAAATGTTCTTGGTTCCAGGAAAACGTTCGTAAAATAGAGGGATTCGCAAAAAATTCGTCAATTTTTTTTAAAAAAAATCTCTTTGAAATTTGAAATGAAAGGGCCCGATGGGTAATCTAAGACGAATTAGGAGGCATCTGGGTACACATTGGTGCAATTTCAGGGTAATCCCTTAAGCGTAACTGTGATTGTCCTCAGCGGGACGTCCCTTGTCGTTTTTACGGTGGCGTTCACACCGGACAAGGATAACCTCCTCCATCTTTTTTTAAAATTTTTTTTACCCTTTATTGTGTGTTTATATATTGCTTTCTTTATTTATGCTTCTATTTTCATCCTGTAGTTACCTTGGAGGTATTCCACCACTCTTTTGGTGAGAAACAAACTGTTCTGACAATCTCGTTAAGTTGAACGTATCAGAATTAATTTTTTCAATTTTTGGTTGCTGTTATCTATTTCCCTGTATTTTGTTATACATTAGTCATAGTTTTAAAATATTTCAAATTCTGTGATGGTCAGTACTATTCTTCAAAAAGTCATTCTCTTTTTTTTGAAAATGCCTCCGCATTTGTTTATTTTTATGACTACACATGCGGCACATTGAAATAGTATTTAATTATATTACATTTATTTCAGTAATATAATTACGCAGATTTTCATAAAGCTACGAACGTTTTTTTTAAAATTAAATATATTGCTCGAAATATTTTTCTTTCATTCAAGCATTTGTTTTTCTATATTTTACAACATTTATTCGTTATTTCATTTGACTTTTTATTAACGTTCTGCTTTGAAGCTATACGGAAGCTATTGGCAAGAAAACTCGCAATTTTGTGAACCTTGGTCAAGTAACGAGGAAGGAACACCCCACTCTCGAAATTTCAACACCCCGCCAACGTAAGGATTTAAAACCTTTACACATCTAACATGCAACAGCCTCTACATTACGGGTCTCCAATGGTATCAGGATATAAGCCCACGACATGAAAACGTCGGTAACAATTTCGTGACCGTAACTACTCAGATACTACAGTCTTTATTGTTTAACACTAGATTGCTCATGGAAGTCATTTTGACTGCTTTTTAATTTCAATTAGAAAAAGTATTATATATATAATGAACTATTTCTTAGAATTTTTTTGAATATATTTTTTTTCTAAGTGAAGTAAAAAAATTTTATTGTTAATATTTACTAATAACTTGTTATAGACTGTAAATAATACATAAAATATTAAAAGTTAATTTTAAACAAATTTCTTTACACATTAATCATTCTTTGAAAATGCAGTCATTTTGACTGCTTTTGGGCAAAATAGGTGTATACTAAATTCCAGTCTTTCTAGTGTTAAAAAAAGATATATCATTTATATTATAATCTTTCTTAAATTTACACTCTTCCATAACCATAGATGAATATTAATTACCTATGAACAGTTACTATTCAGTAATTATAACAAATAATTATTAAGTAAGAACAGAGGGCTATTTGTGTGTGTATATTTTTTTTTCCTTCATGATGTGTTAGAGTGAGAAAATCGATTTCATTTTTAACACGCTTTTCTTAGCCTCACCTGTATGTAACGGAATCTTTGAGCACGGTTTTTACCCACTTTAAAAGGTCAGATTAGTTCAAAATTTTGCATACTTGTCAAGGATCTATGACAATACAATAATTAGTTAAGTTTTTCCATTGTCCTGATCTGAATCATCAGGATTAACGATTCTCCATTTCCAGATTTGGCGACGAGAATCTTAAGTTACAACCCTAAAGCGAAAACGCTCATGGTTCATGTAAATACATCAAACAAAAAGATTAATCCCTCAATGAATAAATGATAGTTTAAAAAAAACTAAAAAAGCACTCTTTTATTGTAGATCGAACTAAAAAATTAAAAACAAAATATAGTTTAAAAAAACTAAAAAACGCGCTTTTATAGTTAATCGAACTAAAAAGTAAAAAAAAAATAATTTTTAATATAAGAATAAAATGATTAACGAAAAAGTTAATCTCATTGTAGTAAAAGCGTGCTCGATATCACTTGTTATATTTTCTTACTAGTTCTATTTCGAAATGCAGAGTTAGTGTAAAAATGTAGTACAAGGCAGACCCCACGCTTTTACCACAATGAAATTAATTTTCTCGTTAAACATTTTATTCTTATATTAAGAATTATTTTTACTTTTTAGTTAGATTAACTATAAAAGCGTGTTTTTTAGTTTTTTTAAACTATAATTTATTATTGATGAGATCATGATAATGTAATACATCCAAAATGGTTCTTTGTGATTAAAATATTTACATTACTTGTATTGTTAAATATTATTTTTTAAGATCATATCTTTAGCATTCACAAAAGAGTTAGTATAATGACTTTCTTGTTAGATATGTATTTAACACACTGAATTTACATTTATCTATGTACGAAATTTCTATCGGTTGCTAGTGTTTTTAGCATATAGTTGATTACGTTTTCAAATTCCCTTCTGCCTGTTAGTGCGTGAATTTGTGTCGGAATTTTTCAAAACAGGTAAATGTAACTGCAAAAGCGAATGAGCTCCGAATTAGTGACTAATGCGGATAACAAACTCTGCAGCAAACTCTTTTAGCAATGATTCGAAATAAAATATAATTTCGACTCCTGTTGCTACTACAGACTTGCTGTGTAAAGAGGGTCAAATGCACTTTTAAACCACTAAATCCTCACTTTAGCGGGTTGCGGAAATTTGGAGAATACGGTGCCAGTTCAGGTATCGATCTCGTCACCATACCGTTGCTCCAGATTAAGAAGTCCATTGCAGCAGCATAACGGAGAATATTAGCCACCCCCAGCCCTACAAAGTCAGGTTTTGGGCCTCATTTGGTTAAATACGCACTTGACATCATGAAGGCTTTGCCCTCCATCCGCGATGAGGTGTTTGTGGGGGTTTACGTTACGCCGCTGGTCCATTGGCAATAGGTTTAGTGTTAATTAGAAGTGTAACTCTAATAAACAATCAATAGATGTAATTTGTGAAACAATGCAATAATAATTTAAAGTTTAAAAAAACCCGCTTCTTCTACATAACCATTATGCGAAATAATGAAGGTTAATGTCCACTAAATTTATGTAGGATACAAAATTATTACTTTACTGAAATTTATATATCAAGGAAAGGGAGAAATACAGGAGGTAAGGTACCTCCTGAATACAGAAGGTAAGGTACCTCCTGTATACAGGTCAGGAAAATTAAGGGTATATCTTTTATTGTCTTCACGACAAAAGGAACGGATAACTTGAATTGATGAATGGAACACATCTTAACTGAAGAGAACATCAGTGGATTCAAGCTCCGCTTTATGATGAATTCGAATTGAGTTTAACACCTGAGTCAAATAAGTTTTACACCTGGAGACTGTTAGGAATGTAAGCCCTTTCTTCGAATATAATGGAATATGACCGTTTTTAGCGCAGGTGTTAAGGCATAGAGGAAATGTAATGATTGATGGATTTTTCCTCCATACGCTTCGACAAAGAATCCGTTAACCAATCATGGGATCGGAATCAGATCTTGGAACCTTACATAGAATTTTTCAAAGGTGCTTATGACTCTAATTTTTTTTGTTTACAAGAGATCCTCGAATGGAAAGCCATTGAGCGAATGGAGAGGCTAACAAAATCACTTGATCTTAACGCGATACAGAACTTGTGGCACTATCTTGGAAAAACAATTTTATGGAAACATCCTGGAGATATAGATATCTTGTAGACCACATTGCTGAGACAGCAATTGTTGACCTCAAACTGGTCATCAACATTATTGCCAGCTGTACACCATATTGTGATATGTGAATACAGGATAGGGGTGATCATAATGCATATTAAATCTAATGTGCCTTGATTTTTTTTCTATAGAAAATAATTTTGGACTTGAAATGCTAGCAAAATAATGGAAAACAAGCGCTAGGACTACAAGATTTATGCTTATATATTTGAATTATAAAACATGCACAAAAAAAAAAAAAAAAATTGGGAAAAAACGATGAATTCAACAAAATACTCTGAATTTTCTTGAAAAGATTATTTTTTCAAAGTTCGATTACGCATAAGTGAGTAAATATCACGTAATGAAATTTATTTATTTTTGCTTACTCTCTATTCTCATAACTGGAGGTTTAATGTAATAACCAATAGAGCGTATTTCTACAAATTTAAGAATTTAAGGTATCCGACTACGTTCGGAACCGTGATTTTGCAGAAGCGTGTAAATGGATAATATTTATGATATTTAGTGTCACTTAGATTAGAATACATGTATAAAATTGTTTTAAGAACATTATGACAAAAAAAATTTATTTAAATACAATATTTTGGCAAAAATTAACTTCCTTTGTAAAAAAAATGCTTCTATTGTATTAATATTTTGCCTGTATTCAAGCTCAGACCTCTTTTACAGAGGCTAACTTTTTTAAAACGCATAATTTGGAATTTGGTTTATCCATTTTTTAAAAAAACAAAAGGGGAGAAATTTTAAAAAAAATACGCCGATAATTATTTCAAATGATTGAACCTGAAAATAATGTGAATTCTTAAAAAATTTTAGTTGAGCCTCTGCAGAGGTCGGGAGATATACACAGGCAAAATTTTAAATCCAATAGAAGTTTTTTTAAAAAAAGGGGGAACATTTAAAAAAAGGTTATTCTAAGTTTTTTTCCAAAAATATTGATTTAAATTTTTTTTGGTCAAAAATGTCCTTAAAAAAAATTTTTATACATTTTATTCTAATCTAAGTGAACTAAATATCATAAAAAATTATCCATTTATGTGCTTTTTAAAAATAAAGGTTCCGAACGTGTCGGATCCCTTTTTAAATTCATTTTATTAAGGGAAATTATCAACAAAAAAAAAAACATTTATTTTTTTGGAAATTTTCTTTGTTTTGTGCTTTATTTTTTAAAAAATTTTAAAGGGCCTTTTTATTTTCGTCAAAAAAAATTATTTTTTTTATTTTTATTCATACGCTTAAAGAGAACACTGACTGTCTTTCTTAGATAGTTCTTAAATATTCAAGTGCTTACGTAGGATTAAATTTAATAAGTACCCAAACATTTTAGAAACTACCCAAATATGTTTTTTTAATTGTTTTGTAATTCAGCAGTTTTTTTTTTTTTTTGCAATAGAGCAGTTTTTTTTTTTTTTTAAATTTCAAGAGTTTCTTTTTCGAAAGTTTTTTTTTTTCCCAAAAAAAAATTTTTTTTTTTTTTTCATTCCTACTTTTAAAAAACTTTCACAGTTCGTAAAATATATGTCATACTTAAGAAAAAAATCTACTTTTAATATGAGATAACTATTTTTTGACACAAAATTTGAAGAGACATGGATGCTTAATTTCAATTTAAACATTTAAAAATTACAAAATATTTAAAAAAAATCCTAAATTTAGAAATTCTTGAATGCACTCTATTTGTAAGTGCTAAATCTAACGAGTGATCGTAGTCACGATTTCGCAGGAAGATTAATTTCGAGTTGAAAAATAGGTCCGAGTCCTAATGCTGTTTAAAGATTCGTTTTGAAGATGTGCTGGTGCACGTTAGCATATTGTGGAAATTTGAAATGACGAGTGGCAGCTCAGGTTTTGTCTCGACGCATGATCGGGGAGCAAAATTACGAGTTCGTTGCCAATAGCTCTCATGTTCCTTTTAAATGCGATGTTAATACATAATTAGTCAATATGAACATTAATCTAAGTTTCCCAAAAAAATTTTTTTTAAAAAAATCAAAAAAAAAAAACCAAATAATTAAAAAATTTGTTTTGCTTTTAAAAATTAAATTAATAAATAATAAATTTAATTTTAAAAAAATAAAAAATTTTTAAAATTTAAATAAATATTTTTAATTATATATATAAAACATATATATATATATATATATATATTTTTTTAATATATATATAAAATATATATAGGGTTTTTCAAATAAATACTAAGCTAAACCCTTTGACAAAAATTTTGGGTTAACAATGTGGCTTTCTATTTGTAGCCATTATATTATGTAATACATCCGTATTCTCAATAAAAGGGAGTTCAGTAGTATATTTTTAGAAGTTTCTTTTTTTAAGGTTACGGTTAGGTTTTAAGGTTTCTACGTTAGGAACCGTGATTTTAAAAAGCACATAAATGGGTAATTTTCATGATATTAAGTGTCATTTTTAGATTAGAATACATGTATAAAATTGTTTTAAGAACATTTGGACAAAAAAAATTCCTTAAATACATAATTTAGGCAAAAAATTAACTTAGAATAACCTTTTTAAAAATGTCCTCCGTTTGTGAAAAGGGCTTCTATTATAATAATATTTTGCCTGTATATAGCTCAGACCTCTGTACAGAGGATCAACTATGATTTTTGAAAAATTCACATTATTTTCAGAGTTACAACCCATTGAAATAATGATCGGCGTTTTTTAATTAACATTTCTCTCCTCTGTTGTCGTAAAACATGGATAAACTCCACTTCTAAGTTATATATTTCAAAAATTCTAGTTGAGCCCAGTAAAAAAAGGGGTTTTTAAAAAAAATTACAATAGAAGTTTTTTTTCACAAAAAAGGGGAATATTTTGAAAATGGGGGCATTCTATGTTCATTCTTTGTCAAAATATTGTACTCAAATAATTTTTTTTTTGTAATACTATTCTTAAAACAATTTTTTATACATTTTTTTGATCTGGAACACTAAATATCCTAAATATTATCCATTTATACGCTTTTGCAAAATCATGGTTCCGAACGTAGTCGGATACCTTAATAAAATAACGATAAATAATTAAAAATTTATCTTTGCTTTTTTAAATAAGTTCATAAAGTAATGCTGTCCAGTGTTTGAGAAGAATAAAGAATCATGAGCACCCCATATAAGTATAAATATATGTTGAGAAAGAGAGTTCATAATCCTGTTATATATAAATATATATATATGTCAAATAAAATACTAAGCTATTCAACAAAACTTTGACAAGAACTTGCTAACAATATGGCTTTCTATTTGTAGCCATTATATTATGTAATACATCCGTATTCTCAATAAAAGGGAGTTCAGTAGTATATTTTTAGAAGTTTCTTTTTTTTAAAGACTTTTTTTAACCTCTCTCTCTCCCTCCTGGGTATATTTTATCATAAAATTTATCTTTCACCAACCATTGGCAAAAAAAATCACCTCTGAAATCTGAAAACTTAGCAAAAAACCCCCTTCTATGAGCTTAAAATTTTAAAACTTTTTTTCATAAATTCCCCAGAAGAAAAAATCGAATTTTAGTTTTTTTTTCTTTTCGAGGGGAAAAACCACGTGTGACCCCCTATGATGAAATAACTGGAGGTCTTCTCACTTAAAAGACAACTTGAATGGATGGTAAATTGGATGTGCCATATCGCTTACATTGGGGAAAGTAGCTATAAAGCTATTACGGCAAACAGGGTCAGAAATCAAATACTTGGGAACCCCTTGCTGTGGTTACCGACAATACACTGTGATTCACCTTTTTCCTGTAAGGAAATTTTATTGCGATCGCATTTATGTGGGTTTTTTTATAAAAGTTCCGGGAAGGCATTGTGTTATAAAATCAATATATAACTCTTTGAAAACACACTTTCCTTCATAACCTGGACTTGTCAAATCGTGAATTTTATGGTCATTATTTTATTGTTTATGTCGTTATCAGTTTGTATTGATTTGTCAAGTCATAAATGATATAGGAGAAATAGCTGTTGGCGATTTTTTCGCAAGATAAAGGGCAGTTTACTATCTCATTTAAGCAAATAATTTAATATCATATAGTTTAAAGCAGGGGTGGACAAGCTAGGGTACAGGCTATTTCTAATTTTTTTTCAAGGTGTTGCGGTCTACCTAGTGTTGGTCAAGGGGGGGCCACGGGGTTCGGACCCACACTCATAGCCCTTGATTTTATTTTCTGATTGATTATAGTCCCATGTATATAGTACGTAAAATGTAATTAAGAATGTATTAGTATTTTTTTTATTATTTAACGTTAATTATTTATTCAGTAATTTATTTTTTTCTGTTTTTGTTCCCAAAATCGACAAAATCAAAGAAAAATATGTTTGGCTACGTATTGAGGTATGATGAAAAGGTAGCCCTCACCCCCTTTCTTCGAAAAATTCTTGTGTGCCTTACTGACAAATGTCAAAGGTGTGGTGAAATAAGGAAAAAAAGAGGTTATTATTATAACTTAGTAATAAATACGGAATATGTACTTACATTTTGTAACAACACTTTTAAAACTGCGTTTAAAGCAAAACGCAAGAACAAACATAATAACAGCCACAAATAAAATTATATGAAATGATGCATTTATTATGAAACAATTCAAAATATATCAAAAACAAAAAACATTTTTATCTAAAGTTAGTTTTTGTTATTATAGTCAGTAGATAAAAAAAAATATATATATATAAAAAAAAAAAAAAAAAACTATGACCCGGGAACTCGTTCCGCCTTAAAGGCAATAAATAAGCAGATTTGAATTTTTTAAAGTTTTTTTTATTAGAAAATCCCAAAAAAATTAATACCTACATTAATCATTCATTATTGTTTCTGTATTTTAGTACATAGGTTTCTTCACTTAAGTACCTTGATACACAACATTTTTTGTTTTATTATCAGGCGCAAAACAAACAACGCAGATGGTCTTCCGACCCGTGAACATGCCACATATAATTGACCATGGAAAAAAATGGATGTTCTAGATTCAAACCACAAACTTTTAAGGAGGCCGGGTTTTGAGGGGGTTAAAAACCGCGGTCGGTTAAGTTTTTAAATTAACCATATTTGGGTACGGGCCCTGGAAAAATTCCTACCTTTTTTTTTTATATGGGGGCCCCCAATTTTTTAAAATTTTTCCCCCCGGGGGTTTTTAAATTTTTTTATTTTTCAATAGGAAAACCTTTTAAACGAAAATTTTTTTAAAACAAATTTAAAATTAAAGAATTTCCTTTTCCATTTTTTGCCCATCAAATTTATGAAAATTGTTCCAATATTTTGAAATTATTCATAAAAATTTTTTTTTTAGGTTTGTCCAATAAAAATTTAAATTTTTTTTTAAAAAATTTTTAAATTTTGAAAAATTTCTTTTCAAAATTACAAAATTTTAAATGAATCAATTATTAATTTTTACTTTAAATAGTGGAAAAGGAAATTTTGGGTTATATTAAAAAATTTTTTTAAATTTTTCCCTTTTTTTAAAAAATTTTAAATTCCATTTACGGTTTTATTTTTTACTAATTTAATTTTTAATTTTTTTAAACCCCGAAGAAAAATCAGCCCCCCCTTTTAAATTTTTTTAAAAATTTTTTTTATTAAAGTTACCGTTTAGGTTTAATTTTATTTTTAAAATAAATTTCATCTATATTAATTCTACTTATTTCTTTTTTTTTTCTTTTTTTTTTTTGGGGGTTTTTGGAAGTTTTTTAATAACAAATTTTAAGGGGAAAAACAGTTTTTCCCAAAAAGGGCGCTCCTTAAAAACCCCCCCCAAATTTTTTGCCTATGGTATCCGTTCTTTTTAAAAAAATAGTTAATTTTTTTTTTAAAATTTAAAAATTTTAAAATTATATATATAATATTTTTTGCGTACGTCAAATCTTAATTTTTCGTATTTACTAACTGCTTTTTTGGGGAAAAATGTTGGACCCCCCGGGTTCGCGGCCCCCGGTTTAAAAAACGCAGGCAATTTGTGGTACTTTTTTCCCCATGAAAGCGATTTATCGCCAAACAATGACTGCATGCCAGAGATAAATCGCCAAAATTTCCATTTGTTTTTAAATTTCACCTGTTTAAATGTGAGCGGCAATGTTTATTATGCATCAAAAAATTATTATTTATAAAATGTAGTAGAAGCAAAGTATAACGAAATAAAAAAAAATGTTTTTAGAGTTACCTATAGGATAATTTGTTGAATTGAATAATGTTATTGAAGCCTTTTTTCTCAATTTTTTTACATGAATTTCTGGGAAAATAGTTACAAAATTGATTTTGAATAGCGAAAGAAACTTCTGATGTATTACAGAAAAAGAAAAAGTAATTTTAAGCAAATCTAATTTTAAAAGCAGAGCTAATTTTAAAATGAAAGAAAGTCACACATTTTCAATGAAATACATTAAAAAGAAATCATAAACTACAAAAAAAATGCATAAGTCTTGATTTATAATTATTTGTTTTGAAATTTTATTTATTACTTGCGAATCATTATTTTTAGAATATGAAGTTCATTATATTTTAATTGAATTATTCAAATGTGTTCTCTCTCTCTCTCTAAACAAGAAGAAAAAGTAATATAATGGGATAGGAAGTATTTATCAAGAATATATAATATATTTTAAAAATGAAAAACACGTCAAAAAAAAATTTTTTTTTAATCGAAAGTAACATTTTGTATCAGGAATAAATAACACGTTTATTCAAAAAAAAATTTAATATTAATATTTAATAACTAAAAGTAACATTTCTTAAATAGTTAATGAAAAAAATGCATTATATTGTATTTCTACTTTTAAAGCTATTCTATTTTTTAAATAAATAAATAGTAAGTAATAAAAAAAGGGGGGGGATGTGAACAAAGAAAAAAAAATCTTGGAAAAAATTTGTTTTACACCAAAAATTGTACTTTTCTACGAGTATTTTGTGTTCAGTTTTGAGTGTAATTATTTCAGAATTATAACAAAACACAACTTAGAGACCAGGACTTTTTTTTTAAAAAAAACTTTTTTTTCCTTTTTTATATTACCAATTTACGTTTTCAATGGGGTCAGAGAATTTATTTATAAGAATATTTTCTATAATTTCCAAAAATAATGATAGTGATTAAATAAAAATAATAATTTAAAACAATCGTAGGCAATACAACTGAAAAATTTACTTATTATTAAACATATTTTTATTTTATTTCAAAAACTTATTTAGCTATTAGATAAATACAAATAAACGTAAAAGGGAAAAAAAAAGATAAAAAGTTTTCTTTTAAGAATCCAAAAGTAATATTTATTATAGACTTATAGTCAAGTTAATAAATGTATATATAAGCTTTAATCAACGCTTGTGTAAGCGCGATAGGTAGTTTTCTAGGAAACATACTTAAAATTCATTAACATTTTTAAACGAGATAAAAGATATATACATAAAAAAAGTGTGTTAAATTTCACATTAATCCTAGATCGACTACATTCGAGCATTGAAAAAAAGAGAAAGGGCGAAAGATTATAAAATAAAGGGGTAAATAACGATTTTCTCGCTTTGATGTGTTGAATCAATAAATAAAACGCACATTCCACAGCGTTGTCACACCATTCATTCTACAAAATATGTACAACTTCCACTTCTCACGTAGGTCCATGTATGTCACGTATGCATACAGCATCTAAACCAGGGGTGTCCAACCCCCACCCCTTGAATAATTTTGCGGCCCGCGAGATTCTTTACATCTTTACAAAATTCGACTATTTTGTACAATATTTTTGTTTAAGGATTTTTTCCTAAAAAATAGATCCCATGATTGTTATTATTTTATCACGTTGCTTCTGTTGCTGAGAATCTTTTTTTTTATAAATTGAAATTTATCAAACATAAATCGTGCTCAAACTTAACGCACGAAAATCTGCACATACGCAAATACACATGCATTGAGATTGACTTGCAAAAACTAAGTAAAAGAGTTGATAAACAGACTCATTAATTAAATAAATTAAACATTATTTAATCATTGCATTATTATTTTTATATTATCTATGTTTGCTTAGATGAAAAACCAGGAAAACAATAATAATATATCAGTCTGTTTTAAATTTTCACTCCAACAAATGTTTGAAATGGATCCAAATCTAATATAAAGATATATTTTTTTATATGCGGCCCGTGGGATTGTGTAAAGTTTTTCCGAAGTGGCGCGCGACGTCAATTGGGTTGGCCACCCCTAATCTAAGCCGTACCATTAGCAAGTTATAATAAACCAAAGGCAACACACACACGATTTTTGTAGCCCAACGATGGAAAAAGGATGAAAAAGATTTCTGATTAATATGAAAGCTGCGGGGGTAGCTCAAACAAATGAAACCTAGGTCCAACGTTGACGTCAGCAATTAATAAAACACGCTACACAGCCCACCGGACTAGATTTTGATCGGAAAACAAGATAGTAGTTCGGGCTATGACCTCGTCAGCGACAAATTTTCTCTGTAGTCGTAAGTCTTCAATTCGAACTGTCATCGGCAGAGATTTTTTTAACTTCATTTTTTTTTTCTCTCTGCACCAAGCGGATAATGATTTTTGACACTTTGTGTTATCATCCTGAAAACAAGGTGAAACGTCGTGATTTATTTCTAGGCACCTGGTCTTCCATGTTGACTGGGTATTAATATTCAAAAGGCAAGTCTTGGATTTAACGGCTGTGGGCGAACAAGTACGTCATTAGACACCCATAAAATCTGTTTTGAGCTGTGTGCGAATTTACTTTTGTCGTGCCACGAGACAGCAAAAAGTTTTCTCTGTTTTTTCCTTGTGATAATAAATAAAAGTATCTACCCGCAGCTGGTGAATTCGGGTCGAGATGAAGATGTTACTACTATTATTAGGTATAACTACTGGTATTAGGTATACTTAAGTATTTTTAACTTGTACAACACACATTTCATGAAAAAGTCATGGTGGGTTCATTCGCATTACACGATGAAACATACGCACATGTTAAAAATAAAGTGGAATAACTTGTGTTTGACGAGTTATGCATAATCTCTAAAAAGATAAATATATACAAAAAATATCATACTAAAAAATTACGCTGTGTGTTGTGTGTGACCAAATATATATAATATAAATATACTCTAAAGACAGCATATTAAGAAGGAATAATTTGAATGACACGAAAATCATGTATATACACTGCTGGCCACTGTAATTGCAACACCAAGAAAGACAAGAGACAGAACAACAAAATTTATTTTGTAGATAACATATTGACCAAGTATCAAATGATTAAATTTATAGACTTCTGTGAAGTGTGGTTCCTGCCAGAATCAGTAGCCAAGTAGCCGCCATTGTTGGAGATCACCGCTGCCACACACCTCGGCATTGATTCAAAGAGACTTTGGATGTGTTCTTGGGGTACAGAAGACTAAGCAGCTTCCACACGTTGCCAAAGTTGATCTGGTGTGGCAGCTGGAGGTGTAATCTGGGTCAATTATTGAGCAACCATGAACCACATGTTTTCTATCGGCGAAAGATCCGGAGAGCGAGCCGGCCAGGGAAGCAATTTAATCTGGTGATTGACGAAGAACCTTTGGACAATGCGTGCCACGTGTGGTCGCGCATCATCCTGTTGAAATATAGCTGTGGCCAAGCCCTGAAGGTAAGGAAGGACAACTGGCTCCAACACCTCGGAGATGTAGTGCTGGCTGTTTAAAGTACCGAAAATGCGTACTAGAAGAATGCGAGAGTGATATCCAATACCACCCCATACCATAATACCCGGTGCAGCACCAGTGGGGTGCTGCATAACGCAGCTGTTCAGCATCCTCTCTCCACGGTGTCTCCAGACTCGAATCCGACCATCGTGGTGTTGCAGACAGATGCGTGACTCGTCAGCAAAGACTTCATTCCATTCTGCCGCCCACATCCTTCTTTCATCGCACCATTGGCGGAGGAGACGTCTGTGGTTCTGCGTCAAGGGTAGACCAAGCAATGGACGTCTTGCGGACAGACCACTTTGCTGTAAACGGTGTCGAATGGTACGCGCAGACACTGAATGATGCGTTACAGACTCAATGTGCTGTGCTATGATTCGTGATATGACTGAGCGATCCGTCACTGCCATGTGCACAATTTGCCTGTCCTCACGTGAAGTGGTGCACTGAGGTGGATGCGATCGACCACGTCGGTCCGTTGTACCCTCCTGCATCCAACGGTCACATATCCGCATTACAGATGTTTGGTTTCGTCCAACACGACTACCGATTTCCCTGAAAGATAATCCACAATCTCGGTAGGCCACCATCCTTCCTCTGTCGAACTCGCATACTTGATCAAAAGTTGATCACTGTTTTCTACGAGACATAACTGGTCGTTTTTTTGAAGAAACCACAAGAAAAACACAATTGCCGAACTTGAAATCGTCGAAATCTCCAAGCCTTAAATAGCGCTTTGAAATGGCGACACAGGTGCGCGTGATGTGTGTCTGCGCTGAAACTCTAATCATTTGCATATCTCACTTCCGCTAATGCATGTTGTAAATTTCATGTTATTCGCATGCTTCCTTCAGGGTGTTGCATTTACGGTGGCCATCAGTGTATATAATATACACTATCTGCCAATAATTATTGGCCCACTTATGCAAATGCCAGAATCTGTGGCCCTGACAAACATCGCGTTTTCCACCCTTTATGTTTTTAGAAACATTGGTATGCAAGATACCACGAAATACCGAGTTATCTGATTGCGAAACAGATGTAAACATAGGGTACCCTGAAATGGTTGACATGTCTATCGAGCTAAGTTACCCAAAATCGACTGTGACAATTGTGATTAAGAAATGCAAGATGAGCTGAGATTGTCGGAATATATCCAACATCGGTAGACCCACGAAACTGGGAGATTGAGACCGACGGGTACTGTCCAGAGTTATTCGGAAGAGCCGCGCTCAACCAATGCCACACATACGGCAAGAGTTTTAACAGGCATCCGGATATGTTGTTTTGATCAATACCTTTTCAAAGGAAGCTCATCTGCTTGATTTTCCATGGTTTTGCCAAAGCCTTTGATTATCAAGTCCAGCTGATTTTCTCTCAGGGAGATCTTAAGACTTTTTGAGGCCATGGGCCCTTACGCAAAAGTAGACCTTGGACCCCTACGTAAAAGCAGACCAGGTAGGCCCTTACACAAATGTAAGCTCCACCTATGACCCATAAAAGTAGACAGTACATAGTATACGTTGTCAGATATTCGTACAAACCCGAAAAAATAAATGTGTATGACTTACCAATAACACAAGAAGGCTCAACCTACTGCCGCCATTCATGCGTGCCGTCATCACACGTAGCCAGTTGACTTATAGTTCGATATTCCCAGTATTTTCCGATAATACAATCAGAAATAACATTTGACAGTTAAAGTTACTCAAATCCTGACCTTACTAAGGCTGAGTAGAAAATGGGACGAGGTCCCCATTACGAGTGAGGTCCTGGGCGCATTTGGCCCAAGCCTTAAGACGTCCCTGGTTGCTCGGTTAAGTTGGTGCAAAACACGCTGACAGTGGACCTTAAATCAGTGTAAATGGGTTCTCTTGAATGATAAATTAAGATTCACACTTTACCATTTGGATGACGTCGACTGGAGAACGACTTCTACCAAAATGCATTATGCCCAGAGTTAAGTTCGGAGAAAGAGGAAATGATCTGGGGATGTAGTTTGGTCTGGGACCCCCTTGAACCCGCTTCATGTGGAGATATACCCTGACGTCTACTGCTTAATCTTATGTCAGTATGCTTCCTACGCTGCGACAGTTCTACAGGTTGTAATGTTACTGCTAAGATGACGATGCCAGCTGTCAGCCTATCATGGATTGATATGGTGGCAGTGGGGATAATCGAACGGATTGGACATCCCAGAGGCCAGACGAGAATCAATCCGAAAACACATGGAATGAGTTGGATTGCCAAATTAAGGAGTGGGAGAGTCGTCCAAAATCAGTGAAGGAGCTTACGTGTCTTCTTCAAGCCGAATGGGAAAAAAAACACCACTAACTGTCATGTAAGGACTATATTCTTATACACTGCTATATCCTTTTTTCTTGTCTCTAAAGGCAGAATAAGATATTATCACTGTTAGGTTTTACACACAATGCTTTAACTGATAATGAAGAAGAATATATTGGGTGTAAGGGAAAGTTCTGTCTTTTTTTTCTGAAGAAAAAAACAAAACTTTTTTTTTCACTTTTTATTTAAAATTTAAACTAAAATATAATATCCTTTGTTGGTTACAACTGTCTTCCATCGTTCTGGCAACTTATCTGAACCTCTGGAAAAGAAGTCTGTTTTAGAGACAAAGTATTCCTCCACTGCCATTTGGGCACCTTCTAAATTTGCATATTTATTTCCATGAAGAATGTTTTGCATTGACTTGAAAAGATGCTAGTCAGATGCACTGGCATAGCTAATTCTGAGTAGGCCCCGTATCAAAGCTCCTTCAGGGCCCTTTATAAGAAAAGAAAGCTGTTAGTTGTACTGTAGCTACACATTTTGGGGATTATGTAGCTTGGGGGCCCCGTATCATTGATACGGCCGTAGCTACGCTCCTGGTCAGATGGTGCAATATCAAGAGTATATACTGGATGAGGTAAGTTTTCCCAACCCAACTCTGCAATTTTTTATACGGTGTTTCTTGCCAAGTATTGTCGCACGTTGTCGTGAGGAAGAATCATATTCATTTTGGAGGCGAAATGGGGACGTTTATCATGAATTTCTTTATTCAAAACATCGAGTTTCAAACAGTAATGGCGGTTTCATTTTCATTCAAATCAAGAGCTCTTATATTACTGTCTCCCCAACAACACACAAACCAAACCCTTCTTCTAAAACCCATCAGTTGATGTGGATGGTGGTGCCCCCTTTGTAAACATATGCCTTTTTATAGCCAGGTACTTGTACACTATCCACTTTTCACATCCAGTCACCAAGTAGTCCAAAAACATTTCCCTTTTGGGACGATCAAGATGTTTGAAGAACATATCAAAATTCTGTCCATTAATTTTTTTCGTCGCTTAATTCATGTGACAACCAAACAAAGAATTTGGACACAAAACCAAACCTTTTAATGTAATCCAAAGCAGTAGTCTGATGAATTCCAAGCTTGAGAGTCACTTCTGTGGAAGTTAAGTGAGATTTGTCCTGATCATACTGCGTAGCAATTCATCATTGACATCTGGGGCCTTTCTGATCTGGGTTCATTTTTAAAAAAAAATTACGTAAGCAAAATTTCACAAGCTATTTTCAGCATGTTCTAACTGTTATTGCTTCCTCTCCAAACACGTCACACAAGTTGCGTTTTTTTACTCCATTGCGATATTCCCTTTTTGGAACTCAAGCAACATACAATGTTTTAAGTGCAATTTTTGTTCACTCATGTTGACAGTTTTACAAGTTTAAAAAAACTGACTAAAAAAACAAAAAAAAAAAAAAAAATGTGTATAAATCATTAATAGCTAGTAATCTAACTGTTTAAACGGATTCAGTCGAAACTAACTCTTGCTCAGGATCGACAACTCATAAAAGTGCACGCGTTCAAAAAAACGACAGAACTTTCCCCAATACCCAATACTAGATATACAATAGATAAGATATAATTTCTTTACTTTGCTCATATATATATATATATATATATCGCTTACATTACTAGAGTAAAATAAGAAGAGAAAATACCTTTTTGTTCCTATAAAATCTAAAATTACTTTCTAAAAATATTTTAAAAAATCTCATAATCTGGTAGCATAGAACAATAAACTACTTACTTAGATGTAAGAAATTTAAAAATACCAAAATTAATCTTAAAAATATAATTAATATAATCAAAAACCATAAAAAAAATATCGTACAAACCTCTCCATAAGTCCCACAAAATAATGGCGAACACAGAATAGCATTTAAAGTTTCTCGTAAATATTCTTGTGTCGATAAGTATTTATAAAATTTAGAGGAAACTTATACGTACATATAATTTATTTTTTTTCTAATTTTATAAATACATATCGATACAAGAAAACGTGAACATTTAGTTTTCAACCGTACAAAGACCCACGATACTTTTCAAAATAATACCTCAAAAAATAACACATCTTAAAATTAGGCTTCAGTGATAGAACTTCCACTTGAAAAACATTTTCGCAATGAAATGGCTCATTGGATTTCACTTAAGAATCGATTTTGATCACTATATCCAGTGATCAATATATAAAAAACAGCCAATAGATTAGGACATAACAGTAGTTTCGCAAAAAGCAATTTCAATCGCTTTGCAGTATAACTATTATTACCCATCCTCCCTTCTCCCTGTGGTAATTAGCATGGCAAGTTGGAATGGAACCGCCGTTTTTACTGTCGGCGCCATCATCATAAAAGCCACAAAAGCCATAGAAAAGAATAGAGACATACCTTGGAGGGGTGTTTTTTTCTTTCTCGTTTTTTTCCTCCTTCCACCACGTTTTATTTTTTGTTTCTTTTCTTTTTTTTTGAAAAGAAGCTATTTTCCCCCCTGCTTTCTTTTTCACAAAGTTTTGTTTTCCTATTGTGATGAGATTTAGCCCACTAAAGCGAGGCAATTAAAAAAGAAAGCTTTCTGCGGAAGGGACATCAGTCCACAAATGGTTTTTGACCCGTGACCAAATGGAACGAAGTTGTACCCAAGGGGCCCGTTTAAAAATTCTGACGATGAGAATAGGGTCTAAGTTCCATATCACTCTATAAAAGATGTCTTTTACCAAATAAATACTGCCTGAAATTCTTCAAATAGTATTTTTTTTATGAAAAGCAAACATTGGAGTAGTTTGTTGCTATTCAAAATTTTGACATAACTAGACAACACAATATTATTTAACCCTTTATTTACCGCATTATGATTTACTGCAGTTTTTTTCATGCAATATTTTATTTTTTTTTGAATCACTACATTGAAAATAAAGGGATATACATAAACAAAATACTCAGCTTCGGGAAATTTAATTAGTTAGAGCTAATTGATTAATTAAAGTTATTCAAATTTAAAATTAATAATACACACTATTCCCTTAAGATAAATAAGGAAATCGTTTTCTAAGGCCTTCATTAAAATACAAAAAAAGAAAAGAAAAAAATAAGACACTTACCTTTTGATACTCACTATTTTTTCGGAACAAAAATGACAATCTTCGCAATCCGCTGAAAATGCTGTCAGCTGAAAACGCAATTTCTGCCATAAAACAATTCGCCTTTCCTGCTAAAATACTAATCATAGAACCTGTGCTGCCATATATCTTGTAAGAGTGGATTTAAAAGAATATTCCTGCTAAGTATTGTCAGAGTATTCGTAAAAATGGTTATTCTATGTAATTTTAAGGTATCCGACTACGTTCGGAACCGTGATTTTAAAGAAGCGCATAAATGGATAATTTTCATGATATTTAGTGTCACTCAGATTAGAATACATGTATAAAATTGTTTTATATAAGGACATTTTGACAAAAAAAATTATTTAAATACTATATTTTAGCAAAAAATTAACTTAGAAAAATCTTTTTTTCAAAATCTTCTCCTTTTGTGAAAAATGCTTCTGTTGTGTAATAATATTCTGCCTGTATATAGTTCAGACCTCTCTACAGAGGCTCAACTAGAATTTTTGAAAAATTCACATTATTTTCAGAATTACCACCCATTTAAATATAAGTATTGGCGTTTTTTTCTTAAAATTGCTCCCCTCTGTTGTCGTAAAATATGGATAAAACCCACTTCTAAGTTATATATTTCAAAAATTCTAGTTGAGCCTCTGTAGAGAGGTCTGAGCTATATACAGGCAAAATATTATTATAATAGAAGCATTTTTCACAAAAGGGGAACATTTTGAAAAAAAAGCTTATTCTAAGTTGATTTTTTTGCCAAAATATTGTATTTAAATAACTTCTTTTTGTCAAAATGTCCTTAAAACAATTGTATACATGTATTTTAATCTAAGTGACACTAAATATCATGACAATTATCCATTTATGTGCTTTTTTAAAATCACGGTTCCGAACGTAGTCGGATACCTTAAAGTGAGTGGTACTTATAAGTACCATCGGTAGATAAAGGGTTAAAATAATTGGTACAATTTATTAATCGATATACAGTAAACTGAACTCTTACGTGATAGGTGGGACTGAGTGATATCCGCGTAAGTCGGAGTATGATTTTGCATATAAATACATATAAGCTATTTTTATTTAGGACCAGAGACGAAAGAAAATAATTTAGGGGAAAAAATGTTTCATAAAACCTTCGCAAATACAAAATTGCAAACCGAAGTTATTCTGATGTAGATCGTTTCATAAAATCTAATGAAGTAATGTGCCAGCTCAAAGCTTTTTTGTCTCCCAGAAAATTTCCTCGTAGCATGTGTAAATATGTTTTTATTCCTTGTTTTGGTGAAAAAGTATGCTCCTCTCTGGAGCCTATATATTTTTCAATTAAACTGAGGCCTTCTGTCAAATTCCCAACACCGTCATTCAATCTTCTGACTGAACTGGGTCTAAAGACTCAAGTTCTTCAATGTCTTGCTCTTCTTGCTCAGGCATTTCTATGAGCTCATCCATTGGCAGCTCCTAATTGTGGGAATCCAGTAGTTTTCGCGAACGTCATCACACTATCCACTTCTAACCACACATTATCGGCAACTCTTCTCCAATCCCATTATCAATTTCATCAATTTTTTTCTCACAAAAGAGACGAAAATCGACGAGATTTGAAAATCGCGTCACTCGGGGTAACCGATTGATTGATTATTAACGTCGCACTGCTCAGCTACACGAGGGCTTTTGTGGCGACGGACACGTAATTTTGAACCATGGTCAAGTGACGTGGACGACACTTGAACTGGCACCCCTCTCCTAACTACCACACCACACCAAAGGGAGGACGTTTCAGCTCTCGACCCCCTCAGGGGGCTCACCTTCTTTAGTTGGGTACGGGTGTCACTATCCCGAGGTACCTTATATATATATATATATATATATATATATATATATATATATATATATATATATATATATATATATATATATATATATATATATATATATATATATATAGTGATCTTTTCCTTTTCCCAAGGGGTTTACTATCTTTGGTAAACACGGGTGTCACGACCCCAGGGTACCCCAGTGATCCTTCTCTATTTTGGACCCTCCATCTTGTCATCCTTCTTTTTTCTTCTTCTTTTCCCGTTCAGACCACAGACCTATGAATGTTTGGCGCAGTATAGCCAAAACTGGCTCTTGCGCCATAAAACACCAAACTCAACTCAACTCAACTCATTCAGCTCTCGACAGATTTAACGTGCATCGCTGACCTACATGGCGGGTCTTTAGTGGTACTGGGCTCGAACTCGTGACAAGGCAAGCCACGGTCCGATACCTATACTACTCGGCTACTGCAGCCACTCGGGGTAACCGATTGATTGATTGATTATTAACGTCGCACTGTTTAGCTACACAAGGGCTTTTGGTGACGGACCACGTAATTTTGAACCATGGTCAAGTGACGTGGACGACACCTGAGCTGGCACCCCCCTCTCCTAACTACCACCACACCAACGGGAAGACGTTTCAGCTCTCGAAAGATTTAACGGGCATCGCTGCCCTACACGGTGGGTCTTCAGTGGTATTGGACTCGAACTCGTGACAAGGCAAGCCATGGTCCGATACCTATACCACTCGGCCACTCGGGGTAACCGAAGTCGAAGTATTAATGTATAATTTATCGCCCCGTATGTTCCACCGCATTCATTTACTATAAATTTCTTGCAATATTTTCCATAATACATTAGATCTATTGTGTACAGTGGTGTACACAGACTTCAGACTTATTACATTTAAAAAAAACCAGATGAGAGAAAGAAAAAGAAAGCACCGAGGCAATCTATATGCCAAAAATTAAAAAATCTCTTAGTGTATGGGAGGGGGATAACTGACCCTCCCCTTATTTTGTATGCTGGTGATTGCTTCTGTTATTTTTCATGATCATAATTTCTTGCAGTCAGTAGTGCACACAGGAATTTTTCAAGGGGGTTGGGGTCGAAAGTTCACTATTCTTTTATCATGCTCCTTTTGATTTTGTCGATTTTCGGGAACAAAACACAGTAAAAAACTAATTATTGAATAAATAATTAGCATTAATTAATAAAATTAATCATTAATAACAAATACTTAATTAAATTTTTCGTACTAAATACTTAAAATTGTAATCAGTCGGAAAAAGAATCAAGGGCTTTGGGGGTCCGGACCCCAGGACCCCACCCTTGTGTGCGCCACTGCCTGCAGTATATCTTTCAATAAGGCCCAGTGGTCGAGAGGTAGCATATCGCATTTCCTTACCACAGGCTCGGTTTCTACTCCCTCCCTGGGTAAGGTCGACTCAACCTTTCATCCTTGTTGCAGTGGGTCGATAAATGAGTACCAAGCTTGCTTGGGGACAAACACTGGGGGGCTCGCTTCAGACTGAGCACCTGATCAGGACATCTGCTCATGCCCCTCAGCGCCCTATGGTCACGTATACTGGGATAAGTACTGTAGGTCCTGGCCCTCATGGGCTGTTGCGCCACTGAGTTTGAGTTTGAGTATATCTTTCAACATTAATTCCTAAATGCCTATTTCGTACCATTAGTTTGTTTGCTATAATATTTTTCCTAATATTTTTCCTTATTGATTTACTATATATATATTGCGTATTTTAGGATATTAATTTACTTCTGTTTGTGCTTAGTTTTCCATAGCTTTAATTTCTCACAATATGTTTTACGAATTAAATTCTTATATAATTTTTCTTAAAGCCTGTTTTATGCAGTATTATTAGGTAAATTTCTAAATTTTTTACTGATTTTTTTTTAATGATTTACTTACATCTTAAGGTGTTATTTTACTTGCACAAAGGTGTTTATTGCTCTATAGCATTAATTTCTTACAATATTTTTTTCAGATTAAATTCTAACAGAATCTTTCTTACAGTCAGCTTTTTACAGTATTTTAAGAGGTAAATAAATTTCTTAGATTTCTTATTGATTTTTTGTTCATCTTTTGATATTAATTTCCGTTTGTATGTTAAGATTTTCATAGCGTTAATTTCTTACAATATATATTTTCCGCAGCTTAAATTCTTATAGAATTTTCCAAAAAAAAAACCCCAGTTTTTTATGGCATTTTTAGGTAGATAAATTTTTCTTTTTTTAAAATTTAGAAGCTATACAGCCAGCTTCTTAAGAGCTTCTCATCTTTTTAAACATTTAGACTAGATTCTTTTATTTTTTTGATTTAACGATAATTTTATAATTTACAGGATTTAAATGCTTTACGGTTTTGATATCAGATCCATAAATTTTTATTTCCTGCTAAAAATTAGAAGGATTTTGAATCGCCACCATTCATTGTCTTCAAATTTCATTTGGCATTCACGAATTGATTGTCTCTAAATCATTAAGGCAGTTTGCATCTCGATTGCTCCAGATGTTCCATCAAAATTCTGGTCGCACAGGTCACCCCACCTCCCCCATGTCCTTTTTTTTCATTATGTGATACTCCACACTGTTGGGACCCATAATTCTCACACAATTCTGATAGTACTGCTACACACTACTAAGTCCACTAAGGATATCGATAAATATATCTAAACTTACGATATGTGTATGTCCTTAAATTTTAAACTAACTAAACAGTCTGTTTTAAATGTAATTATATAAAATGTATTTAGAGTATTCATTTTTTTAAAAAAAGTGTTGATATGTTATTTTTTTACTGTACTAAAAATGTAAACAAAAGTATTCATAGCAATTATTTAAGTGTATCCGACTACGTTCGGAACCATGATTTTAAGAAAGCGCATAAATGAATAATTTTCGTGATATTTAGTGTCACTAAGATTAGAATACATGCATAAAGTTTCACATTTTGACAAAAAAAAATGATTTAAATCCAATATTTTGGCAAAAAATGAACTTAGAATAATCTTTTTTCAAAATGTTCCCTTTTCGTGAAAAATGCTTCTATTATAATAATATTTTGCCTGTACATAGCTCAGATCTCTCTACAGAGGCTCAATTAGAATTTTTGAAATTCACATTATTTTCAGAGTTACCACCCATTGAAATAATTATTGGCGTATTGGCTGAGCTATATACAGGCAAAATATTATTATAATAGAAGCACTTTTTCACAAAAGGAGAACATTTTGATAAACGATTCTTCTAAGTTAATTTTTAGCCAAAATATTGTATTTAAATAATTCTTTTTTGTCAAAATGTCCTTAAAACAATTTTATACATCTATTCTAATCTAAGTGACACTAAATATCATGAAAATTATTCATTTATGCGCTTTTGCAAAATCACGGTTCCGAACGTAGTCGGATACCTTAAAGCATCTGGTAATTATGAGGGGAAAATAAGTTCAATAAACTGTTTCAAATTTTATGTCACTCAAAGAAAGGGAATTGCGCTCTAAAAAAGTTTTAAAGTGTGATAAATAATCTTTTAAAACAATTTTTCTCGTGATTATGTGCAATATGTTTACAAACTATAGGACTCAAGGGGTATGGCAAGGCTATGCAATCAATGGCATTCGCCATCCAGCAACAATTTTCTGATACCTAATCTGAATTAGGACCTACCAATAAGCGATTAGATTTAGCTAATGATAATCGATAAAAAATAAAAAGAAACTAAAATACTTCAAAGAGTCAACCACTTTTGATTGTCGTTAAGTGCCAAAGACACAGTAATAAGAACAGAAAAAAATCTTGCAACTGCGGCATCAGTTAATGCAAACTTGACCATCCCATCACATGGCAACAGCCACTAGAGAGTGAAACAACAAACTTCATAGACTTCTGATGTTCTTTATCACGATAACAATTTGAAATAAGGGTTCTGAAGATATCGGAGGGGGCTCCTTCGAGTATCTGTCAATATTTTCATCTCTAGTCGAACAATCATGTCATGTGCTTCTGTAACAAAGATGGAGAATACACAAAACCCCAATTATAGAGATAAAGACACGATCGGCCAAATCAAAAGAACAAAATAATAATTTTCGAATGTTGTGTTAGATTAAAAATGGCGCGGCTTTGTCATAAACCTTTCGCAACCTTTTTCTTTTCTGGAATAATTTACGCAACGTGGCCGGTGTGTTTGTCTGTTTACATTTCACTTTAAAAAAGTAGCGTGACAAATTAGGAAATATTGAACACGAGGAATATTAGTAAATCATGAATCATGTTCAGGAACCCTTTTTTAAAAAAAGAAAAAATGTTTATAAAGCTTTTTGACTTATTTTTTTAATTAATAAGAAATAATCTTTTATACATTTGACAACTGTTTTTATATGATTAAATTAAATTAAATCTATTTTACTGAATTAATTATTATACATTGCTTTGACTTTTCTGAGATTTGTGTGAGATTGAGAGTTAAATTCAAACTCTCGCAATTTTAAAAGAATATCCGAAAATATACTCGCCCTCATAAAAGTTTGATATATAATGTTGTCCCTAAAATATCATATACAAAAACTGCGAAAATAGGGGAATTTTAAATATAGGCTTTATTTTTGTTAAGTCATTAAACATTATAAAATTAATGTTAAAAATATTCCTGTGAAAATTGGAAAAATCAAATAAAACACTAGTTTATACACTCATTTAAGTACTAAGAGAAAATTTATATAATGCTCACATATTGAACTCATCTGACAAGAAAAATCTTATAATTTTTGTAGTAAAAAAAAAGGAAAAAAAAAGACTATACTTGCTAGAGTACACTCAGATTGGATAAATTCAAACTAAATTAAATATAAATTAAAAGGTATCTATTTAATGTTAAAGAAATATTTAAAATGAAATGGCGAAAAGGTCTGATAAAATATATAGTAATTTGTTTGAGGTCTACTCTTATTTTATATATTTTACTTCTTTCAGTAAACAAGATCACTAAGAAAGATGAAAACATTTGCAATTTTTTCAGTAAGATCGAATTTATATAAATTTAATTTAATGGCAATAGCGTAAAACTGCATTTTAATTGTACTTTGTTTAAAAAAAAATTTTACATGACGTTTGTTGAAACATTTTATTTTATTTTTATTATAATGCTATCTAGTTCCATTTTTTGATTGCATAAGTTTTCGGATATAACGTTGATTATTTATTATTCTTCCTTTATTTATAATGTACTTCCTTTTAATTAATTTATTTTAATTATCTTATTAATTTTACTAACTTAATGAATTTAATCAAGTTTCCTTTTGATTCATTTAATTTTGTAAATTTTATATATATTTATGTGAAAAGTATTTATTACAGTTTTTAAAAAATTTTAATGCATAAATATTTAGTTAATTTATATATATATATATATATATATATATATATATATATATATATATATATGGCACCTTATTTAACTTAATTTTGTATGCTCTAGTGGAAAGCTATATGACTTATTGTATCTGAAAATTTTAATTACTTTTTTAAACTGTACTAAATTATTAAGATTTAAACTATTATGAATTTCTTATAAATTATTCATTTATGCTCTGTATGCTAATTCTGATCTGAACTAGTTTCCTTTTTTGTAATGATGCTAATTTTTTTATTTGAAAGATTAAAAATTAATTCAGAAGTTGACTCACCCAGTCCAGACAATGGTCTTTTATAATTAATTTGTGTGTAATAAGTAACTAATTTTACTAATATTACTTAGGAAATATTTTATACTTTTTTTTTTGTCACTCTGCATTTTATTTTAAATTTTGTTTTAAAATATACATTCATATGAATTTAAACCAGTGCTTCTCAGAGTTGCAATATTCGCGACTCAATATTCTTTGACACTAAAACTACGATACGATTTTAACCCCCTCAAGCACCCTCCCCGTGTATATAAACGTCTCGCTAAGCAAAAGCGTTTATTTCTCCAGACGTATGTATACGTCTTTCCGAAGTACGATCTTTTCTGCGCACTGCTATCCATAAAATTGTTCCGAAGACTTTGGAATGCAATAAAAGGACCTTGACTATGTTTGTGAAGGATTTACTTATTCCAGATTATTTTTGCTTCTTTATTCCTCCCCCTCCTTCAATACATCACATACGCGTGCCTACGCGGAAAGCGTTTGGCATTTGGAAGCGAATCGCGAAATTTTTGATCGGCACACACACACAAATATCACAAGGTTTAATTATAAACCGTACAAAAACTATCAAGGTAAGGGTTAATTTTTGTTTTAAATTATATATATGATAAGCCCTGGGGGTCACTGGTAATTAATAAACTTGTTTTTAACTTAGTATTGTTAAATTAATTATAAAAATACACATTGTATAGCACTAATATATTTATAAGTGTAATATATCAGTGTAAATGTGTATTTTAATTTTATTATGTCAGAATGTATTTTGTTTGTTTACTTTCAGTAAATTGATAATTTTTTTTAAATGATCTTTTGTTCTCGACTTTTCAATAGGCTCGCGTCTCCTTTGTAGAATTGTCACTCCTCCCACAGTTTGAGGAACTCTGATTTAAACTGTATTTTGAACGAAGAAGAAACTTTTTTCATCCTTATTAATCATGGTACTTTTTAACGGATCTAAAAGCTTATAACTCAGATCAACATCGTTTTACTTATATTTTTAAATTAATTACGAAAAGATAGGTGGCAACAATAAGTATTTATTTGTTTGTAAATTCGTCTCAAAAAGCATTTCATATAAGAAATATTTATTGATATTGAATAATAAAAGCGGTAATCTTATAGAAATCGTAACAAGCTCGTCTTATTTCTATTATTCTTAATCATCTTCTATTCTTCTTATTGATCAAGAAGTTAAGTGTTTTCTTGCAGTTTTATTCTTATGTAATTTTTAAAAAAAATTTAAATACAAACATTTTTAAAAATTTTTTTAATTTATTTTAAAAAAAAGTTATGTTCTTTGAAACATTTGTGAAATTGGAGAAAATTCATGCTATTTTTGTACCTGAAGCAATCCTCACATTCAAAACATGTATAAATTGAAAGGATTTTGAAACATTTAATATTCTGAGCGTTTATTCAGTACAAATAATTTTTTTTTTTTTTAAATAGAAAAAAATATTTATAAATTATATGGATAATATGGTTTTTCTAGCCTATTTGAAGGGAATTATTTGACTTAAATAACATTAAAATTCCTTTTCGAGTAACATTTTTTCTTTGCGACCCCAATTTAATGAATTTATTAGGACTGAACATTTTGTTCTTTAATTCGAGGTTCTTAATTATATCGGGGTTTAAACAAAATACAAATTTTTTGCACTTACCTTTTGAAAATTCTATAATAAGCATCTACACAAAAAATATCCATAGTTAGATAGTCCACTTTTTTTAGCTAAAATTACAATTAGTGAATTATGACTCACCAGTTGGCCGGAAATTTTAAAATACTGTCTAAAATAGATGTTTGATACCTAACTCGCGAAAGAGTTCCTTTTCGACTTTATGCAGAGAAGAAAATGCTGCATCATCAGTAGTGCTCACAGGAATTTTTTTCAAGGATGGGGGGGATCCAGGGTCGAAAGTCCACCCTTCTTGTATCATGCACCTTTTGACTTTGTCGATTTTCGGGAACAAAAAAAACAGTAAAAAACTAATTATTGAATAAATAATTAGCATTAATTAATAAAATTAATTAGCGATAACAAATAGATTAAATTTTATGTACTATATACTTAGAATTATAATCAATCGGAAAAAAAATCAAAGGCTTTGGGGGGTGTCCGGACCCTAGGACTCTCCCCTTGTGTGCGCCACTGTGCATCATAGACTTCTTCTGCATGTATGTTTTCACAGTTTTCAAACAAAGTAAAGCATTGGAAAATGTAAGAGTTTTGATATAAAAGTTTCATTGTCAATTTCGCATCAGAATCGAAATTTATTAATTCCAACAATTCAACAATTTTATCAACTTTAGTTGCAGAAATAGGCAGTCCTTCAGCAAATGTAAATGTTTTTTTCTGTTCCGGGTAAAAAGAGAAATGTCATTTGAAAAAGAAATCCAATTTTTTTCTAACATTAACTAATAAAATAGAAAGTTTAGCTGTTGAAAAAATTCGTTAAATATGTGTTTATTATTCGTCAAATTACGTTTTTTGCCTTCATTTTAATAGGTCAAAGAGAAAAATTCGTTAAATAGGGGTTTGGTAAATCTGGGTTCGACTGTATTTCAGTTTTTTTTCTTTTTTTATCAGTTAGAAAAATTTGGATTCTTATTTAGTCTTTTCTTTCTAAAACCAACATCCCTGCTCACCACCCCCATCCTTAGAATAACTCTTGTACCAACCAATCAGGAGGCTCCTTCTCCCCAGACAGGTTAACCAACATTAAGGTATCCGACTACGTTCGGAACTGTGATTTTAAAAAAGCGCATAAATGGATAATTTTCATGATATTTAGTCACTTAGATTAGAATATATGTATAAAATTGTTTTAAGGACATTTTGACAAAAAAAAGTATTTAAATACAATATTTTGGCAAGATATTAACTTAGAATAACCTTTTTCAAAATGTTCTCCTTTTGTGAAAAATGTTTCTATTATAATAATATTTTGCCTGCATATAGCTCAGACCTCTGTACAGAGGCTCAACTATGATTTTTGAAAAATTCACATTATTTTCAGAGTTACAACCCATTGAAATAATTATCGGCCTTTTTTTCTTAAAATTTCACCCCTCTGTTGTCGTAAGACATGGATAAACCCACTTCTAAGTTATATATTTCAAACATTCTAGTTGAGCCTCTGTACAAAGGTCTGAGCTATATACAGACAAAATATTATTACAATAGAAGCATTTTTTCAAAAAGGGAAATATTTTGAAAATGAATCATTTTTGCTTTTTTTTTCAAAATATTTTGTATTTAAAAAATTTTTTACTGTAATACTATTTTTAAAAAAGAATTTTATATACATTTTTAAATCTAAGGACACTAAATATCATAAAATTATCCATTTATGCGTTTTTTGAAAATCATGGTTTGAATGAAATGGATACCTTAAAGGACTCGGGAAAATTTTGATATGGAACGGAGGTTTAAATTTAAATTCCCAGTTCCCAATGACCCTCAGCGTATATAACTAACATTTAGCCACAGAAGCCAAGAGGTTCTGGTTGTGAACTCATAACCAACAGTGTTTTGTCGAGTTTTGTGTTCTATCCCTGGTTTGAGACTCTCTGCGTTGCGATGCACGTTAAATCTGTCGAGGTTTTAAGCCCTAAGCCCTAAGCTGCGTGATGTGGAAGTTTAGAAAGTGGGTTACCAGCTATCATCCTTGTCACCTGATAGTGGCTCAAAAGTACGATATCTCTCGTCACTAGCCCTTGGGTTTTCTTTAAGTGGGACGTTAATAAACAATTTATCCGAACAAAATTGATTACGTATGCATTATCTATGAATAAGAAAAGATGTTTTATTTGCATTCCTGATAATGCAATAAAAAGAGACCTCAATGTTTATAAGGTTTTAAAAAAATATTACGTAAGAATATTTATACATAAAATTTAAAAAATTTTAATAGAAATTAAAAAACCCGTACTGAAAATTTTGAAGGGGATACTATTACATTCCTATTAGGTTAGTTTAAAAAATTCTACGAGAGGTGATTGCAAAAATTTCCCAGTTGTTCAAAGTTTTTTTTAAAAAAACAAAATCTTGAAACTGTGCTAATCCTTTATTAACACATCTCTAGCATTTTGTATTAGAAACAAAGAATAAAATTTAATATTTTTAATAACTTAATTCTTCAATTTTAGAATATCTTTCCAATTATAGTTAGGAAGTAGGATGCTAATTTAACAATATTACAAATGAAAAATTCATTTTCACAATCAAATTAATGCTTATTTCTGAAATTTTGACCTTTAATATTAACAAAAAATTGGGAAAAAAAATTTAAATTGCCGCATGTTTGAAAAATATATTTTATTCATATTTCCAATTTTTCTATTAAAAAAAAAATGTATAAATTGACAGAAACTTGCTGAAAAAAGAAATATGCTCTCAATTTTATTTACAAAAACTTCTCAACAAAGAAAACGTAGTGCTACGAAAGAGTGTGAAGGACATGATGAAAATTTATACACAGACAGAAAATGCATACAAATTTAAAGAATTCTATTTAAAAGAGGGTAACTTTTTGAATTGTGATGAAAGTTCAGGGGAGGGGGGTGGAGTAAGTAGGTTCAAGTATAAAAAGAAAAAAATGATATAATTTTTTTAAAGAAGAGTATTAAGCATTCAACTATGATAGAAAAAGAAAGAACCATGTGTTTATTTTAAGTAAAAATTCTAAATATTCATGAGCTTTCCTTATTTTTTTCCTTTCTGGTTTAGATAAATAAAATAGTTTAAATAGATAAATTTAATTTTCACAAAATATTCCAATGGATTCCAAAATTTTTAATTTCTAGATAAGTATTAAATTTGGCATATTACTATTTTCATTTATATATTACTAACAGTTTTTCTGTTTTTAAACTGTCCTTCTACAGCCACATGTTTATTTATTAAAGACTTTAGTCATATTATTAAATTATATTTATAAAATGAACGAATTAATTTACAAGCATACTATATTTACAGTTTTGACATAATTTAAGGTATCCGACTACGTTCGGAACCGTGATTTGCCAAAAGTATATAAATAGATAATATTTATGATATTTAGTATCACTTAGATTAGAAAATGTTTATAAAATTGTTTTAAGAATAGTATTAAAATAAAAAAATTATTTGAGTACAATATTTTGACAAAAAAAGAACATAGAATAACCCATTTTCAAAATATTCTCCTTTTGCGAAAAATGCTTCTATTATAATAATATTTTGCCTGTATGTAGCTCAGACCTCTGTACAGAGGCTCAACTAAAATTTTTGAAATATATAACTTAGAAGTAGCTTTATCCATGTTTTACGACAGCAGAGGGGACAAATTTTAAGAAAAAAAAACGCCGATAATTATTTCAAATGGTTGTAACTCTGAAAATAATATGAATTTTTCAAAAATCGTACTTGAGCCTATATACAGGCAAAATATTATTATAATAGAAGCATTTGTCACAAAAGGAGAACATTTTGGAAAAAGGTTATTCTAAGTTAATTTTTTGACGAAATATTGTATTTAAATAATTTTTTTTGTCACAATGTCCTTAAAACCATTTTATACATGTATTCTAATCTAAGTGACACTAAATATCACGAAAATTATCCATTTATGCGCCTTTTTAAAATCACGATTCCGAACGTAGTCGGAAAGTAAAAATTCAAGTAAGTAAAAGTACAAATAATTAAAACTTATTAATTCAATATACATTGATAACAAAATAATAAATAATAATGTACATGAAATATTAAATGCATTCTTTTTAGAATGTAATGTCTTCCTTCTCCCCCACAGTTTCTTCGATATTTGTGGTGGCAAATCTGAAGAATAATTTTTACATAAAAATCTTGTTACTACTGATTAAAATAAAAATAATTTTTATACCAATTATTTGAATTTAGTTCGATTTCGTTTCTCGAAAATTCCTTTTTCAAATAATTTTCCTTCATAGCAAACTGAATTATTTAAGGAAACTGAATTAAGTTCTGACAAATAAAACTAATTTTAAGTGTAAATTTAGTAATAAAAAAATCAGCGACAAAAAAGTAATACTTATATTTTAATACAAAATATAATTAAATAAAGTTTTATTTTCCCTTAAATGTTTATATCGTCATTCTAAATATGAGGATATAAGCATTTAGGAATTCTATAGGGAACATTCAGTAACTTTTCTGTATTATGCTCATATAATAATTCTTAGTTAAATGATAAAATTGCGAGTGGAATACAGTTATGTGAATGATCAATCAAATTTTGCAATTAAAACCTTTGTGCTATAATTACGTCAATTTATAAGTCTTGTTTTATGTTCAACTGACTGTACAACAGAGGTTTGACTTACATACATTCAAAGTTTCTGGCTTAAAATTTTCCAATAAGTATCCATTACAAATAAATGACATTAAAAGCATACATTAACCAGTGGCACACACAGGAATTTTTCAAGGGAGGAGGAGTTTATAGGTTTGAAAATCCACAATTCTCGTATCATGCTCCATTAAGCCGCATAACATATTTTTTGAATTTTGTCAATTTTCAGGATAAAAAAATATTAAAAAATTAATTATTGAATAAATAATTAGCATTAATTAACAAAATTAATTATTAATAACAAATACTTAATTAAATTTTACGTACTATATACATAGAATTATAATAAATCGAAAACAAATCAAGGGCTTTTAAAGGAGGAGGGATCCCCGGGTTCACACCCAGGGATCACCCTTCCCCCTTGTGTGCCCTACTGAAATTCACTAATCAGTTAAAAAGAAAACAAATTACTGATAAGAAAATTTTTTTTAATTTTTGAGAAAATTTTTTTTAGTTAAATAATAATTTTTTCTATTTTATTTTATCTTTTCAAACAAAAATTACTTTTATCGCAGAAAACAAAAAAAAATATTCGAAAACGCATTCAGACTTATTTAAATTTAAAAATTTTCAGGGGAGGTGAGGGGTTAATTCGTATCTGAAAATTAATTTGAGATTTTATTGCTTATTTTCAAGCTAAGAAGAAAGTTTGTATGTGAGGAATACGGAATTTGAAATATTAATTTTTCTCTGAAAAAAGCACAGAAATAAAAATTTTATTTTTTTTATGTGATTTGTTTGAAATTTCAAAATACAGCAAGGGAGGGAAGAGAGTTACAGCCCCCTTATTACCCCATCACTATGTCTCTGCATTTGAAACATTTTTGTAAAGCATAAAAAAAGAAAAGAGAAAAAAGGAAAAAAAAAGGAAAAGTGAGGCAAAAGAGGTTTGCAATCTTTTTTTCCTTTCTTTAAAACAGCAAAAACAAAATTAAATAAATAAAATCTGATTATACCTACACATAATCAAACCTCCTTTTTTTTCCTTCCAACATTAAATCGATGCGTGGGATTTTTTTGACTAATGAATACTCCATCCGAGCACGTGATAATCAACTTAAACACTCCTCAAATGTTTTCACTCCCTTTTTCCCATCAAAACGAGCAGCAAATTTTGATGCAGTTATCTTAATTACGAGTCATAATGAAGTAGAAAATTATACTTGATGCTAAATTCAAGAATTTTATTTTCATTCTTCTCAAATAAAAGCAATCAGGGACTCTACCAAGGATTCCGACCTATAAATAATATTCTCCGACTTTATTCCGTCCCTCTAAAAAAAGGTGTCTGAGACCAGAGGCGGCAGGTTTGGAGCGAGCGGCAAGAAAGAGATCAAAGCGTACCGCCGACCGCAGAATCTGTCATCAATCAGTCGGTGATAGACATTGATGGTAGCACTTTGAGAAAATACAAGAATCCTTCTTTTGAATTGAACGGTTAGTTTGTTATAGTCTACTTGTTCTTCGGAGCCTCCCCGGAGAAAAATCAAAGAATTTTCGCCCTCCCCGTTCTCCTATTAACTTATTTCTATACATTTTTATATCAGCGGCACTAACAGATCGACATGAGTCGTCATAACCACTTATAAAGTTTCAACAATATCTTCGCGAATGAGTAAGAACCAGATTTTTTTTCTACCCTTATCTTCCGTTCTCTTTTTTCTTTATAATTTGGACCTCCCAGGGTTAGCATGGTTATCAATCGAGTTCATTTTTTTATTTTATTTTCGATTATTTCTTTTGCTTAATTATTTATTTTTTGTTCTCTTTTGACATTTTGTCTCCTCGTACCATTTGAAGAAGAGGAGATAGTTGTTAAATAAGGATTATTAGTGTAGCAACACCGAACTTGGATCTTCAGACGTTGAAAGGTGTTACGTAACGTGGTAATAATGCTTTAATTGCTTGGGATTTGTAAAGAAATTACCGAAGGGGATAAAAATATTTTGGTTTGATTTGAGTTCCAAGAATGTGAATGACAATGAAATGATTATGCTTGCAAATATTTTAATGCCCCGGAGTTCTTTTCAATGCAAAGATCAAACTTTTGTGTTATGCAGTCGTTCTCAGACTTTCAATATTTACGACCCAATTTTCATCGCGCCCCCCTCCATGCAATAACAATGCATTGAATGTGCAATAATAATGTACTTTGACACTATAGCTACAATACAATATTTTAATTGTAAACCGTACACATTGTCAAGATAAGTACGTATTAAATTTTGTAGATAATTTTGCATATGACAAGCCCATGGAAGTCACTTTTTCTTAACTTAGTATTGATAAATTAATTATCAAACACATTGCGCGGAATTAATACATTTATAAGTATATTATATCAGTGTAACTGTGTATTTTATTTTTTATTGCAACAGAATGTATTTGGTTTTGCTTCTTTTTAGTAAAATTTTTATTTTGGACTTTTTGATATGCTCGTGACCCCCACGTAGGTTTATCACCCCCTAGGTTTGAGAAACCCCCACAGTTTGAGAAACGCTGGTGTAATGTAAATTTTCAATATTCTGCACAATATGGCACATAAAAGCATAAATAGAGATTTTTATACATCATTAAATGTGGATTATAAAAGTGAAATGTTTAAATAGAAGTCCTGTATATTTTGAAAAAATATTTTTCAAGATAATTTTGCTTAAAACTGGAGGAATTGAACACATAAATAATAACAATAATAATAACTTTGTTCTTTTTTTTCCAAATGGGCTGCATTTTGGCACACAAGCGTTTGCAGACACGGCAAGTCCCCCAAATGTGAGAGTCATTTCAGTGGTGGAACCATCTAATTGCGGCTCTAGGTACCAAATTTTTAGCAATATTTAAAATCCGATGAGAGCTTGAATTGATTTGAATTCATCGGATACTAAATATAGCTGTGATTTAATTTTACCGAGAGTCCCAGTGCCAAAAATTATTACTCAAAGGGCTTTTTACAGCCCACATAACTATATCACATGCGTGCCTACGATTTTCGCATCCAGAAAATCTAGTAACTCCAGCCGGGACCGAACCAGCACCCTTAGACATACGGGACGGGAACGCTTCCGCAAAGCCACCGTGCCTCCGACTAATTTTGTTTTTATTCACGTAAGGCATCATAGTTTATGACAGTGACGTACTTGGTTTGGGGGATTCAACCTCCTCCCACATAGACCAAAAAAAAACTGTTATATTTTACTGTTGAAATTACACCTCAGTGTTTGTCAATGTGTTTTTCAGAATGTAACCCTCCTTAATGAGATCTGTATACGCCAACTGGTTTAAGAAAATTCATAATTTGCGTGAGTGAGTGAGTCGCACTGCTCAGCTACACGAGGGCTTTTGGAGACGGACCACGTAATTTTGAACCATGGTCAAGTGACGTGGACGACACCTGAGCTGGCACCCCCCTCTCCTAACTACCACACCACACCAACGGGACGACCTTTCAGCTCTCGACAGATTTAACGTGCATCGCCGCCCTACACGGCGGGTCTTTAGTGGTACTAGGGTCGAATTCGTTACAAGGCAAGCCACAATCCAATACCTATACCACTCGGCTACCGCAGCCCTCATAATTTGCGTAAATTGATGCGAAATCAAACGCTTAGAAAATTTGAATTTAAGATGTTTTTAAAATTTAATACACAAGCAATTCACAGTAAAATTACTGCTTTCTTTTTATGTTTAAAATGTTTTTGTTTTTTTGAATTACATAGTTATTTTAAAAGCGAAATTTTTAAAGCTACCTTAAAAACTAAAATTGTGTGCGCGTGTGCACAATTATATATTTGAAGTCTTTTTTTTGTATAATAATATTTATTTTACTAGAGGATTATTTACTAATGTGTTTATAGATTTAAAAAACATTTTGGTAAGTCAAAAATTTTTATAAACATTTGTTTTCTTTTGTTAATTGTACTGATGGCCCTTAAAATTGCAACATCGTGAAGGAGGGATGATTCAAACGTCAAATTCACATGAAAAGAAGATTATGATGAGATATGCAAATGATTAACATTTAAACTCAATTGAATAACGCAAGAAGAAGAAATAACATCTCAAATTCTGTGTTTAAAAGGAAAATTACTCAGATAGTTTCTCATTTTGAAATCGCATTTAAATATTAGTTGTTTGTGAGAGGATCACGTTATGCCTCGTAAAAAAAAAGAAAAATGCTACTCGCTGAGGTCGGAATTCAACGACTGTCTCTCGAATGTGGAATCGATGGATTCATGAGATTTATATTAAATGCCATGCAGGACATCAATGGCTGGCAGTAATAATTGCCCGAGATGATAGACATGTTGTGAGGTCAGCCTTGTAGAATAGTACAGCCACATTGAGTCAGATATCAGACATGTTTGCAGCATAACAGTAATCCGCAAGAAGAGTGCGAAACTTATACATCAGCACGAACGTATGGATGTGATCTACGACGTATGGATCAGCGCAAAATTGTGGCTTTCTTTGACACTGCACCATAATGACACACAGCAACAATGGTGCGCCCAACGACAGAGCTAGATACACGAGTGGGCTCACGTCATGTTTTTAGAAGAATCCCGATTCTGCGTGCAGTATAATGATCGATGAGAGAGAGATCCGTATCTGGGGACATTGAGGCTCTGTGGTGGCCTACTTGCGTTTGATATCATCATATGGGCCCTGCATCTGGAGTGATGGGATCGGGCAACCATTGGGTACACGACTAAAACACTTCTTGTTTGCGTCGTCGGAAATCTGAGCAGCCAGCATTGCATTTTTCAGATCTATCTTCGAGGCCTAGGAGCGAATTAACAAAATAGCGAAAAACCGCATGTTGCCCACCGTGTTTTGAACTACTTCCAAGGACGTCTTAAGACTTCTTGGGCCAGTACTCAAAAGTAGGCCCCACCTATGCCCTTTAAAAATAAACAGTACATAGCGTGTGTTGTCAAGTACCCGAAACAAATAAATATGCATGATTTACAATCTCACATACCAGCTCGACCGGCTGCCATCTTTTGACTGGATGATTAATAATGATGCATGGTGGTAGGCCTAAACCTTCGCATAGATGACGGTCATCCCATATAGCCAGTTGACATATTGTCCGAAATTTCCGGTTTTTGGAGAATACAATCGGACATAACATTTGATCTTTGTAATTATTCGATTTGTGATCTTCTTAGGGCTGATTCGAGAACGAGAAAAGGTCCCTATTGCAGCCGAGTCCCTGGCCCAGTTGGCCCATGCCTTAAGACGTCCCTCTATACCTTGACACAGAGGATGCTCGATTGCCACCCTGGCCAGCATATTCTTCAGTTCTTTCTTTCAATGAGAGCTCTGGTCACGGGTTTCTGAGAGACAGGACTATTAGCCTCTATGATTGATGAAGTGTAGCGTAGACTTGAAGTAATTTGGAATGATTTACCTGTATGTCATCCAAGCCTAGTTCGATTTGATATCTAACCGGGTTAGAGTCGTTTTAACTGTCTGTGTCCACTCTAATGTGTGCACTTACTTCAAACCCTGTATATCACATATTGCCTACAAATTTAATCATGCTTTTCTTCTACTATGCTCTATGTGAGTAATTAGTTAAGTTTTGTTATATGCTCCCCCTCCCCCTTTCTGGTGTTGCAATGGCCAATGACGTAATTCCAGAGCATAACTAAAATTTTTTGTTCATCTTTTTATTAGAAAACTGATAATTTTCAACCCGCTCAGGACTGGGTGATTTTTCTTGTTAACTCCATTTAAAAATTCATATAAAATCATTACTGTAATAAAATATATACAGAAATTTACAGTTAGTAATCATTCTAAATTCTATTAGTTCCTAATTAGGATCCCACCGGTATGATCACGGGCCTCAGAACAGGGAAAACGTAATCTCACGTATGAAATCGTGTTTCCCGAAGTGATCATATATATATGATCATGGTCCTGAACGGGTTAAAGGCTATCTCTAAGCATTATGTTTCACTGTATAGAGCAATATTTTTTTCCCCAACTGTATTAAAATAAAAGAAAACTTATTTTAAGAAACGTTAATTTTATAAGCTTCAAATATAGATAAAAATCGTGTGAATAAATTCACGTCAATTTGAGATTTCTTTTTCTCTAGAGAAATAATTAGTAATATCTGCATTTTACTTTTTGACTCAAATGACGCAAAAGTTTCAATACATAATAATGAATATTCCATGAATTAAAATACATAAGAAATGCGTAATAATGGGAAGAGCATTTGTGTGTCAAGGGTGTTTATTGGAACCACCGGTCTACCGGTCCACTGCTACTCCGTGCATGCCTTAGACGACTGGGGAGAAAAGGAATCCCTTTTCGGGCGAGTCGTTAAGGGCTTTTGTTCCTGTTATTTGTTGTTTACGACTTAAGGAAGGAAAGCCTTTATCAAATGTATAAGTGAAACTTCAATAATGTATAATAAATATTATACTACATTTAAGTTTTTTAACTCATTTCACTGAAATTTAATTTGTGATTTAAATTTGATTTATCGGTCCCTTTGTGTGTGTATGTGTGGATACATTCCGCCAATAGTTCTCAAGTAATTTTATTTGAGGTTCTAATTAATCAATTATTCAATCCACAATATCTGTCTTTTTGTCTCTCATTTTTTTTTAAACAATGATCTTGAAAATAAGATCATTTATTGTCTTTTAAAATACTCCGCGCAAAATATCGTTCAAAATATTCTGGAATACATATTTCTTTATTTTGCTTTAAATAAAATGATATTTTTTTCATCAAAAACTCTTTGTATCGTGTACTCGATATCTCAACTTTAATTTTCTTTTTCTACTTTTTCAATACAGAAATTATAATAAAATACATATCTTTATACAAAACTTTAATGGAAAATTTAAAATGTCATTTTATAATTAGTGTTACATACTTTCATTTAATACAGTTAGAGACATTAAGTTGCCGCCCCACCCAGTGGTAATGACACTCGGCTTGTAATCGAGTGGGTTTGGGTTCGAATCCCGAGTGAGGCATGGATGTATCTGCGGGAAAAGAAATCGGACTTTCGGCTGAATGGATACCCGTCTCGAATGGAAATCAGCGTACCTCTTCTGTTCTTTGCTGGGATTGTGATAAAATATGTTGTGACATAGCCATCTGTCGATAGCTATGACGTGGGGGTTCCGCGTAAGTTAGAGGTGTGGGATTATCGGAAGGATGAGACATTCTATAATTCTTAATACAACTTTTATTAAGAATTTAACTTAAATTACTTATATAACGAACAAACTTATATTAAGTGAGAATAAACCAAAGTATGCCGATTTATTTAAGTCAGATCGCACAACTAGGTCACTTATCAAAATATAACTAATTATCTACCTAATCTCGCTTCAATATTAAACTATCGTTCAGAATATAATCCTCCTACCTTGGTTGAAGACTCAACAATACTGATACTTGCAGGTAGACTGATGTACTCGTGTGCAATTGTTCCTCCTTTAATTATTAGCGAGGGTGGGCGTCTCCTTGATTCTTAAGTAGGCCGTCTAAACACAATTCCAACTGTTCCACACTAAGCTTTCTCTAAGATTGCCATTCTTTCTCACTAAACTTTCTATCCTTTTAAAGGTTATCTTATTTGCATTGTTGCTTCATTTTTCCTCTTGGAATTGGGTTGGAAAAGTTTTGCCATTAATCGTGGCCGTCAAAGAACGTAGGAGTTATGTTAGAAGAAAAACGCGAGAGATGTCACAATGTATTCCTCTGTGATTATGTGTTATATGTTTTTGTTCATCTATCTCGAGTGTGTCTTTCGTATGTGTATCCCAGTAATAAACATACGACAACAACAGCTACATTAAGTTAAAATTTTAATTTTGATAATGAACTGTTCTTAAAACTTAAAAGCTTTCTGAAAATATTGCAACATACCATGCCATTTTTAAAACGTCACTTCACTGCGTATAAATAGATCCAAATATGTCCAATTCAGCGGTATGACTCCAACTACTCTCGTTAAGATTCACATCACTTTTTACCATTGCAAATGTTCAATACTAATAAAAAACATCTTTTTTTTAAAGCTTATGAATCACCAAAACAAAAACTTATTCATCTTAAAACTAGTGGTTCCAGCCCTGGCTGAGGTCAACTAGATTTCTAGAAAAACGAGAAAAGAAAGGGAAAAAAAAACACAATACAGATATAAATATATATATGATAGCACGACGAAGTGACGACGGTTCTTCGATTTATGCCAAGAGGTCTATTTTTTTTCTAAATATTTTCATTCTGTATGCCAAACGTGCATTTCAACACGGCCCAGCTCCCCGCAGAGCAACCGTCACTAGAAGCTTAAATTAAAGTCCCCCTTATAACTTTGATTTATGAGACCGAGTCTTGCTTTTGTAGGAAAGCGCATTTATTAATTCCTTTTTCTCGCTGTCAGCTCCACGCATCGTGTTGGGCTATCTGTCAAGACACTGCGCTTTCGCTTAACAGTGTTACATTCAGGAATTCTTTGGACGTTTCTAATGGATTCCTTTGAAGATACTTGTGAAGAGTTCTGTAAAAAAGAACTAATACAAATAAGTTGTAAACTGTATTAAATATATTTGCCTTTTTTCCAAAGTGGACGCTTGAAAAACTTAAAAAAATCGAAAAGGATTGTTTATATTGCAGTTTTATATTCATTAAAAACACGTTTCTAGTTTTTGACAGCATTGAAAGCTTTTATAAAAAAAAAAAGGGGAGAGGGGTTCTTAGAAATTAAATGTGTTAAAATGAGGACAGAATAGAGTTCATAAATTTATAATTATAAATATATTTTTTATTAATTACAAGCCATTTCTAATCCGTTTCTTAGGATATTTCTTGATAATGTACGACTATATGATTTTTTTTTTAAGTTATTGATATCTAAGTCTTAGTATTAAGCTTTCAATGGTATTCAGAAACAATTTTACAGCCCTTACAACTTGATTTAAAATTTACAGGATTTAAATTTCTGCAATAGAATATATTTATCTTTTACCCCTCCATAACCCCATCCCTTGGGGTTTTTCTTCAAAACCCGAAGTTAGAAAATTTTTACTCAACAAAAATAAATAAATAAAGTAAAATTAAAATAAATATTAAAAAAACAAAAACAGGCTAGCCAAACTTTAAGTCTGTAGATTTAATAAAAAAGGGAATTTTTATCTAACTGTTCCCCTTCTTGGAAGTCAATTTCTACAATACCTATTCATAGCAATTTTTTAAGAAAAGAAAAAAACTAGAAAATTTTAAGTCTATAAGCCCCATAAAAAACGGGGAAGTCCTATCCATAACACTCCACAATCATCTCCTGGGGAGTCGATTTCCACAAAAAGTTCTTAAACATTGCCAAATCAAAAGATGTCACCAAATGCAATAATCATTTTCTAAACATGAGCGAAAACGATTTTTTACTATTGGCTGCATATCATGGTTTTACTTCCCCTGCACCCTAAACCTTCCTTTTCAAGGGGTTTTTTAAAAAATTATATAAGCATAAAATTTCATTTTTTTTCCGTAGAAATATACTTACGGTTTCTTTGAGACATCACCGAAGCTCTCTACAAAATTTTGGAATAATATGGTCAGTGGTGTGGATTCTTTTAAGTAAAAGAATATAAAGTTTTTTATATATATATATATATATATATATATATATATATATATATATATATATATATATATATATATATATATATATATAGGGTTATTTCACAAAAAAGAGAAAACATCAAAAATCACATTCGAAAAACACATAGACGTAGGAAAATCACAATGAAGGACATATGGAAACCGAGTTAAAAAAATTATAAAATGGATGCTACATGTTTGACCGGCTTGGACATTATAAAAAATAATTTATAAAAAGTGGGTCCCCCATATAAATAACATGAACAAAAAAAAATAGAAAAAAATGGATAGAATATCTAAATCCATTACAAGATGAGGTAACTTACCTAAAAAACACTAACAAATGCAAACCCGCGCTAAAATTTAGTGCAATAAATAAGTTAGCCAAAATTTTGGACCCTAAGCAGCTTTTAAAATGTGTATATATATATATTCAAATTTATACACAAGATATAAATAATTGCGTTTGTGCAATTGTAAGTCATGCACATTTATTTGCTTCGGGTTATTGTTTGTACGAGTTTTGACAACGTATGCTATGTACTATCTACTTTTAAGGGCCATATGTAGGGCTTGCATTTGTATAGAGGCCCAGGGCCTCAAGAGGTCTTAAGACGTCCCTGGGAGTGTCCCCGAGTCCAGACCCCTCATAGCCCTTGGTTTTTCTTTATTAATTTTAATCCTATTTATATAGTACATAAAATTTAATTCAATATTGGTTATTAATAATTAATTTAATTAATTAAAGCTAATTATTTATTCCATAATTTTTTTTACTGTTTTTTGGTCTCGACACTCAATAAAATCAAAAGAATATGTTTGGTAGCTTATTGGGATGATAGAAATGGTGTAACTTCGAAAATAAACCCTTTCCCCCCTCTTCTGCTTGAAAAATTCCTGTGTGGACCACTGATTGGCATAATATAATCCTTCAAATATAGTGATAGTTTCCCAGACTATTTCTCCATTTTTTTTTTTAAATTTATCTTTCTGAACGCGTTCTTTTATTTTAATGTACAGTAACGCATAGTTTGATTTTAACGCAAAAGCAATTATGACTCAAATCGACTTCAGCATTGCTGACCGTGAAGCCAACCAACTTTCTTTAAATTCAGAGAAGCAATTATATTATTTCTTCGGTATCTAAATTACACTTACTACCATATGGTTGCACAAATATTAATTCAATTTAATGTTCAACACAGTCCTTAATATTCTGCATGTAAGTGTTTGAGAAATTATGAATCAATGATTTCGGCATCACCGACCATGTAGCTAGTTGACTTCTTTTTTGTTTAACCACTGGTCTAATTTACACATTCAAATTCTGGACCTGTCAGACTGTATTTCCGGCATTCTTATCTTCGAGCGTGCCTGGTTTTAAGAGAATCAATTCGTCTAGAATTCTCTTTGGTCCTCTTTTTCAACAAATCCTAGAAAGAGATATGTTAATAGTGAGCGATTTGAATAAACAATATTATGAACAATAAAAAGGCAGCTGTATACGGATAGTAAATTAGATATCAGGGCGAAAGACTCGAATTCAAACAGAATTGGGTATTTTAAATGCAAATAAAAAAAATTGAGGTTTAGTTTCACGATATGAAATATATTTGTGTCTCAGTAAGTTTTTGTATTACATATTATAAGTTAAGGCGTCGTATTCTTAAAAATTATGCATCACGAAATCACATTTGCACAACATAACTTACACTTCTATTACTCATCATTTTCTTATGTCACGCTAAATGCAATGAATTTAAATTTTTGAAACCAAGACTATATTGTACAAAAAAATAAATACCCTAGAAAAATTTACCTGAAATAAAAAATTAACCTTTTTACCGCATTATGATTTACTGCATTTTTTTCAGAAATTTTTTTTTGAACACTCATTGGAATTAAGGAAATATACATAAACAAATTCTAAATTTTAAATTAATTAATAAAAGCTATAATTAATTAAAGATAAATTAAAATAATTAACTTTTGCCCCAAAAAAAAATGAATCGCCAGGCTTCACCATACACAAACAAAAAAATAAAATAAGACACTTATTTTTTGGGAATTTCACTATTTTTTCAACAAAATGACATCCGCGATTCGCTGAAATGCCGTCGGGAAAACGCAATTTTGCTATAAAACTATTCCCCTTTCCCCGTTAAAGTACCATCTTAGAACCGTCCCAAAATATCGGGAAGAGGGCTAAAAGAAATTTGCTATCGCGAGTATTCGTAAAAGGGTTATTCTTTTATTTAAAGTAGGGGTACTTATAAGTACCGTTGGTAGATAAAGGGTTAAATGTGGATCACGACACTACAGTACAAATGAAAATGATTTAAAAAGAGATGAAATTGATAATTTTGGTTGTTAGTATACTTCCCGTGGTTTTATAGGTAAATCACACGCCCAATATTTTGCTCAAGTAATCTTCTAACTATTTTTTAAAATACTTAGATTTAATTTGAAATTAACACATAATCAGCAATCACCATTCTGAGAATTATTATAACACCATTCTGTTTATTTTTACATCAAAATTTTTCTTATAATTACGACCCCTTTGCCTATCGTAAATACGACTTTTTTTTTAAAAATAAAACAAATCACCCATTTTCTAAGGGAAAACCATGATTTTAAAGCACATAAATGGAATTTTTCTGATATTTAGATTTGAAATATATGTATAAAATTGTTTTAAAGACATTTTTTTAAAAAATTTTAAAAAATATTTACAAAAAACAGAATAATTTTTCCAAAATGTTTTTTTTTTGAAAATGTTTATTATAAAAAAGTTTTGTTGATTTTGACTTAAATCAACTTGATTTTGAAAAAATTCAATTTTTTTTCAGTTACAACAAATTGAAAAATTTTTGGATTTTTTCTAAAATTTTCTTTTTGCAAAACATGGATAAAACCTATTTATTTATATTTCAAAATTTTAGTTGAGTCTCGTAGAGGTCTGAGCTATAAAAAAATTTTATTATAAAAAAGGCATTTTTCAAAAAGGAGACTATTTTGAAAATGGGTCATTCATTTTCTTTTTTGTCAAAATATTGCACTTAAATAATTTTTTATTGTAATACTATTCTTAAAACAATTTTATATACGTTTTCTAATCTAAGAGACACAAAATATCATAAATATTATCCATTTACACGTTGTTGAAAAATCATAGTTCCGAACCTAGTCGGATACCTTAATCAGTCGTCGCCCAGACAGTTTAGTAGTTGGTGATGTTTGGGGTTTTTAAATGGAAATGTTGCGGGATGGGGCACTTAAATATTCGTCGGGGTTTTTCGGGTTGGTGATAGGAAAAAAGAGATGAGTATCCATGATGTTCTCACCTAAAAAAGGGGAAAAGGAACGACCAAGGTTTTCACTTTGTCGCGGCCCGAAACGCGGGGAAGAGGACGGGAAGAAGCAGGCATGATCTTAAAAATAGATACTTTAATTCTATCTTCAGCACTTTATGAAAATATACCACTTTATAACTTTAAATCTGGGAAATCGAAACAAAACCCTTTAAACTGACCTATTTTTGAAAATAACTTTAAATTCAGTTGCCCGGGGAACCCTTTTTGAACCTCATAGCTCGTTCAGCTCCAATGATATTATTTACTTCCACAACTCCTGGTGAATGCTATGACGAATATTAATTTCAGAACGCAGACCACCTTTTATTATTCATTGATTTCACGCTTAACGATCAACAATTAACCATTCACCTCATATACCCAGCTTCAGGGTAGTAGGAGTTACATTTGCCTAAAATCAAGCCATCTTTACGGAAAGCAGTTTTTGAACAAAAATCACGGTTAAAGAATAGTTTTAAGAAAGTAGAAGAACCCCAAAATCCCTTAACTTAAGGTGTCGCGCGTCTAGCGACATGCAAAAAAACCCCGCCCCCATAATTTTGTTCGATCTGACACCGTCGATAGGGTGACATTGTTAACAACACATTTCTACATTAGCTAATCGAAATTCGATAATTGTTATAGAATGTAGAAATCCACTGAAGAATTATATTCCTTCGATTTTAGCTGAAATGATTCAACTACTCTGATTGGTAAATGTTGAGGAAGGAGAACATTTACACATTTTCCTTATAAAACTCACAGTTCTTCAAAAAAAATCTTTTTCCCGATGATTTAATTTTCTGAAAAAAGAATACACCTTTTGTTAATGTGAAAGATACAAATCATTAAAACAAAATGAAAAGTTTTCATCAATAAAGTTCTATTTTTTGAGGAGAAAACCACAAAAAAGAGAACTGAGGCAGAAAAGTTTTTCAAACCAAACTCATTCGACTTAAAGTTAAGATGAAAAAAAAATTCTAAATCATCATTTAACATCATTAAAAGTTGGCTTCATTATTTTTCATCACAGCGCTAGAACGGCCGTTTATCTTCCAGTCAGAGTGAAAAGGAAAAACTTCTTAGACTAATTAAATTTTTTCTTTTTCATCGATATATTCTATGAACTCCAGATTGAAAAAAATAATGTTGCAGATATTTTTTTTTCACACCCTGAAGGCGTACCTCAAAAGTGTTAAGCCACGTGAGACGCTTCGCTTTTGAAGAAGTATTGGTATGGATAATTACAATTAAAAAACTGTTACCTCTAGAAATTAGATGATTCGTTTTCTGGAGCAAGTTTCTTTTCAATCTAGCAGGGTTCTTGATGTGCCGAGAAATTACCCCACCGGCTTTTTGCCTCCTTTTCATCATAGGGGAAGGAAATGCGAAAGGACGTTAAATGAATTTTAATATGATCTGGTTGTAATTGGTTTCCTATAATAACTTCTAAACCTTTAAAAAGTTATCATCTTGTTTAGAGTGTGTGCATTTTATTATAAACCTTTGATATGTGTAAAAAAGGAATTGTAAGCTGGGTATATAAGCTCAGAAATTAACGTATCTAATTTAAACAAAAACATTGTAAATTAAAGATTATGTTTTCATTTAGTGGGATTGAATAATAAACTCTTTCTCTCTCTCTCTTTTCCTCTCTCTCTATCTCTTTCTTTCTCCTCCCTCTCCATTCTTCTATCTCTCTCTTTTTCTCTCTGTCTTTCTTGTTTTCTCTATATCTTTCTCACTCTTTCTCCTCCCTCTCCATTCTTCTATCTCTCTCTTTCTCTCTCTGTCTTTCTTGTTTTCTCTATATCTTTCTCACTCTTTCTCCTCTCTCATTTTCTATCTGTTTCTTTCTCTTTTCTTTCTGTCTCTCTCGTTTCTCTCTATCTCTCTTTTTCTTTCATCCTCTCTCTCTTCTCTTTCTTCTCGGTTGCGGACGTGATATTTGCGGACACATAACATTTCGTGGTTTGAGCGGACACATTCCCCATCTTAGAACAGATAAATAAGAAAATAAATACTTTTAAAAAATCACAAATTTAATTTAAAACAGTATTTTAAGTTGCAAATCTCTTTCACGTGAGATAACGCTATTATTATTTTTTTACCGAAGTTTTCTGCTTTTACACTCGATTATCGAATTACAAGGATAAATACATTTTTGCCAATCAATTTAATTATTTATATTGAATTGTTAAAATATTATAGTGTGAATGCATTTTAAACATAGCGAAATGTAATAAAAATAAAAACTTTCAGAGAAATATTTAAAAATCAATAGTAAGTAACAGTATAATGAAGGGTATGGACAAATTTCAGAGATTTGTATTTTAGAGTCAAATAAATATTAGAACAGGTGCAATTACCAAAAAATTTATGGCAAAAAGAAAAGAAAATACAGAAGCAAAGTAAATAAAAAAAAAATAAATACAATCTGAAAAAAAAAAAAAAATAAATCAAGTAAATAAATACTTTAAAAAAACCTTTTAAAAAGAAAAATATATTTTTGGGTTTATTCCCAATTTACAAAAAGATTTTGACTTTTTTTTCTAAATTGTTTGATGTTTCTTTTTTATGATGTTTTCAGTTTTTTCACCCATTTTTACACATGCGCCTTTTTTTATTCAAAGGGGTCACCTAATTCTCGGGATTTTTAAATTATAAGACACTTTTGTGTTTCTTTTTTTAGTATTTTAAAAAAAGGGGATTTAGGCTGGTTTCTGCCAGTGATTGCTTTTAATTTAAAATTCCACCCTTCACAAATTTTCCATGACGCTGTCCATATACATTCCATACTTTAATGGGATTTTGCGTCCATCCCTGCTGACACAATAATCAATAAAGGGGGGGGTTTTTTGTAAACCTAAAACGTTTTCCTCAATGCCCAAAGCATCTCTATTGTTCCATTGCAAGTTAATGCAGAAATCATTTCAGATATTTCAAATTGTTCTTTATTTTCCCTTTTACGCCCATTTCTTGTTTTTTTACCCACAAAAAAGGATTAAAATGAAAGTTACAACCGGAAATAGTCGAACTGGGAAATTTAACATACAACTTTGATGGTCTGCGCTTAAAAATCAATTTTAAATGTCCGGCTTCCCGGGGCACAACGTTTCACTTCCTGAAACTTTGCAAAAATTTGTTTGTCTTATCAGCAGAATTAAAAAAAACCCTGGATAAACGTTGGTCTCAGTTGTTTTTCCCCCTTTAGTGACGTATATTTATATTAAAAAATTTTTTGGAAAATTTTTAAATGTTTCATCTGGGTTTTTCTTTTTTTAAAAGGTATAGAGATCCTTCCCCAAAATACAAAATTTCTGTTATTTTGGGTCATTTTGAAAGTCAAACCAGTGGTTTCAAACTATATTTCAGGGAAACCCCGGGGGTTCAAGGAAAAAAGGGGTTCCACATTAAAAAAAAATTAAAAAGTTTAAAATGTATATCCAAATGGATTATTTTTGATGAAATTTCATAAAAATTTAAAGCAACTCTTTTTTAAAAACAAAAATTTTAATTAATACACAACAATTTTATTTTGCAAATTTTAAACATTTAAAAAATTTTAATAAAAGAATGAAAAACGCTAAAAAATTTTAAAACCCTACCTACGTTTGAATTTTTTTTGGTTTATTATCTTTTTTTTAATCGTTAGTACAATGTCTTGCAAAAAAAATGCCCTTTTCATTTTGAGGGGGAAAAAACCCAAAAAAAGGGAGAAGGGGCAACTTATTGATATATTAACAGATTCGATGTTCCAAAATTTAAGAAAACTGCCCCAAATTTTTTTGTTTAAATTCATGAAACTAACTTCTCACACAGTTAAAATTTTAATGCCATTCGAGCAGTGGATACAAAACAAATATGCCCTTAAAAAAGGAATTATATGGACAGGTCATGGAAAAATTTTGTTGAAGGGTGGGAAATTAATTTTAAAAAATTTACTGGCAAACCAGTCTAAGTCCATTTTTCCCAAAATACTAAAAAAAAACAAAAAGGGGGCCCTTTTTAAAGTAAAACCAGAGAATTAGGTAACCCCTGGAATATAAAGAAAAAAAAAACATGTGCAAAACTGGATGAAAGAATTGAAAACATCGTAAAAGAATTCGAAACATCGAACAATTTAGAAAAACATCTAAAATCTTTAAGTTTTGTACCAAGTGAACAAACCCAAAGTAAATGGCATTTTTTGCCTTTATAATAAAGGTTAGTTAGTATTTATTTACTTGTATTTTTTTTTTTTACTTGTATCTGTTTTTTTATACTTTACTTTAGTGTTTATCTTTTTCTTACATTAATGAAACTAATTAATTTTATGGTAATTGACTGTTCTAAATTTTTTATCTAAAAAACAAATCTGAAATTGTCCATACCTTTTATTATACTTTATTACTTTTTTTTTAAAATATTTCTCAAAAATTTTTTTACATTTCGCTTTTTTAAAAAGATTACCTATTATTTTTCAATTAATAAAAAATAATTAAATTTATTCAAAAGTTTTCCTTTAATTGAAAACATGAAAACAGGATTTTAAAAATAATTAAAACAAAAAAGGTTATTCCGAAAAAATGATAAAATACGAAATTTATTTTTGTTTTTTTTTTTTTCCTTTTTTCTGCCTTTTATCTTTCTAAATAAATTTCCCCAAACCCCCTTTTTCCCCTCCCCCCCTATTTTTCCCCCTTTTTTTTTTTTTCCCTTTTCCCCCGGGTTTTCCGTTTCTATTAATTTTCCAATTTCTTCTTTTTTTTTTTTTTTTTTTCTTTTTTTTCTTTCCCCCATATATAATGATGATACCGTTGGTTTGTGAAAACCCCGTTGACGTCGATTTTTCACAAAGGTCGCTATGAATAATTCACACGAAATTAAACCTGACATTATATTTTTATTTAGAATGTGTTGGTGGTTCAATTTCTTTTTACATGGTGAGACATATTGTATAGAAGAAAACCACTTTCATGAATATAAAAGCAACAAAAACGCACTTCTGAAGAGCTAAAAAGAACATTAGCAAAATATCCCGTACAATCTAAAAAAACTCTCATTCCTCAAACATTTGGAAGTTCCCGATCATTCTGCTGAATCACGTGATTTAATATAAGCAGTTGATCAGGTCCACTGGAAGATGCAATATAGAGTCAGCTCAATGCTTAATTTGACGATGAGGAGCTTCGGAAAATATATAGCTACAAAATAATTTACTGCTTCTATTAATCAGAAGATTAAGTCAGAGACTTATAAGTAGCGTGATGTCTTGGTGGATTCAAAACCAAAATGAATTAAAGAAAAGTACAGTTAGGGGATAATAACAACAAATATCTTTCACATTCATATCGCACACACATACATGTGCATATAAAATAAGGACAACCGTTAAAAGCTGGGAAAACCCCTTCTTCAGAGGCGTAACGTACACTCCCGCAACCCCAGCTTTGCGGGGGGAGGGGGGGGCAGGACTCTAGGAGGCCTAAAGTCTGACTAACGTCAAGTACTCACCCTTTGTAAGACCTGGCTTTGGGCACAAAATCTGACTTTATAGGGGAGCCCTAATATTCTCCGTTACGCCACATTGCCCTTCTTATTATAGCTTGAGAAACATCAATACTAAACAGACAAATCAATCTTCTTCACACATTTATTAAAAGTTATTTTATATTTTATTAGGTTTATCATAACTTTGAGGATAACTCGGTTCCAGAAGACTATTAATTTGTAAACATAATCAGATACGGAAGTATAAGCAGAAATCGCAATGAAAAGTGTTGTGTTATTGTTTTTATATTTATACTATTTTCTTTTATTTCTAAAAATTCGATATGTTTGAAACGACGGATTTATAAAATTAGTTTAAAACTTTATATACTTGTAGTCTATAATTTTTTTTTAAAATTCATACACATATGTAACCACTAAATATCAGTAACAGCATTTCTATTAATAAATTTTTTTGCAGCCACAGGCGTTGGGGGTTCAAACCTTAACCATAGACCGACACATTTTTTTAAATATTAATACAAAAGTTAAGCCTTGGCTTTAAAATATAAACCCTCCCCACATGAAAGTAGTCTGTGTACACCACTGCTAGCAGCATTTTGTAGGTTCTATCAATTTTTTAAATTTATCCTCAATAATTTAAAGTGGTAAATTAACCAAGAATCAAAACAAAAAGTACTTTTTTTTTAGATAACTTTTAGACTCGTTAGAAAAATATATTTGTATATCACCACGCAATGTCTTTTCTACAATGTGCAAGAATCTTAATTTTCACCTCAATTATAATATTCTTATAATAATGCATTTCACGTACATTTGCCACGTGCCTTCTCGTCACGATAATTTTTTTCTAAACCAACCCCCACCCTTTTTTTTCATTGCATTAATGAACACTTAATTAAAACATTCATTTATTGTTACCAAACCCCAAGTCACTATTCCAAACACGAAAAAAAAAGAAGAAAGAAAAACTACCTCCCACATTTTTTCACAACAACGCTCCGCGTGCTTCATAGCCGGACACTTCTTTTCAAGCAATCACACTTCTCTCAATCGGGCACAAAGCACAAAATAAATTAATTCAAAAGTAGAAGCCACATTACGTCCATCAAGTAGTTAACAATTTGATATGGGCAGAAGGCACGCCTGTCCATCGTGCTACGAGGGTGGTTGGCATTCCAAGGCGCAGTATTCTTCCACCTGCTTATTTTAATGACACAGTGCCATCAGGTGTGTATGTGTGTGTGTGTAACGGAAAAAGAAGAAAGCGATCGCTATTAGCATGGGGGAGGAGGAGCAACTCGCGCTTTAAAAGGGCGGCCTACGCGCCTACCGATAAAAGGCACCGCGGCCCAAAGGTGACAAAAAGTCGACCCTAGGCCCAGTAATTTCCACTCATTAATTTTGATGGCAGCCCTCCACTGCCCTCTAATTATCGCATCCCGACGGTGTGACGTCATTACTCGGCGCACGCGCAACATTGTTGGAAGTCTTGCATCGTGAGGGGTTATTTACATATTGAAGACTTGATGTTCTGTAATGATAGACGTATAATTATTCACTTTTCTGTTGTTTGTTTTCATGGAATTCTGAGATGAATCGAAATGTTATCTTTTCAATTATTGGTTGTATTTTTTTTTTTTCCACGCGCGTTGAATTTTTTCTTGGAAAATTTTATTATTTTTCATTAAATAGAAAATGCAGAAAATGTGCTGGTTTTTTTTTTTTTCGAGAATATTCAGTTTTTAATGGAAATAAAAATTCAGATCTGAATATTAAACGAATAACAGTTTTTTTCTGTGTATTTATATTAGCTTGTATTTATTTCTCTTCTTAGTTTCAAGAGCTTTTTTTTTTTTTCAAAAACAATTTTTAAAAATTTGAAAGTTTTGGGAAATTTTTAAAATTTTTAATGGGGTTTCAAAAATATTAAACTAAGTTTAAAATTTTTTTGATTTTTTTTTTCTGGAAAAAAAAAATTTTAATTTCTAATTTAAATCATTTTAAATCTTTATTTTTCAAAATCTCTTAAACTCATAGTTTATTTGATAGAAATATTATTTTTAGTGAATAGGTCTTCATTTTTACACTTAATAGCATTGTATAATTTACCTTATTCAAGTGATGTAGTTATTTCCACCCTCTTGAGAATTAAACGCATTAAATTCAAAGCGTCATACAAAGCTGGCTCAAATTCTTTCCGATGAATTGTCAAATGATTTCCAAATTTTTATTTATAATAGGTAAAAATGATTTTTTTTCCCCCTCTCTTACAACTACTTTTGTGCTCACACGGGGATCTAAATTATAAAACCCTTAAAAAGGGAGACAACCATTTCAAATGCCCATCTAATCCAGTGGGATCATTTTCAACAAAAATAAAACAGTTAAATGGGCGTTGGTGTTCGCGGCGCTTTATCTTTTATTTCAAGGGGATTTAAATTTCGCAGTGCTAGGGGATTCCCAGGGTTTTGGGTTTCAAAAAAAACAACAAAACATCCCGAAACATGAGTTTGTTTTTTTTTGGGGCCGTACAAATTTTTAATTTGAAACATTTTTGAAAGAAAAAAATTTAAAAAATATAACGAATAATCATGACAAAATTTGTTTTTTTTAAAAGGGATAATA
>BMAV01013241.1:0-10553 GCA_019973955.1 Trichonephila inaurata madagascariensis
AAAAAGTTACTATAAATATTAATTCGTATGAATAAAATAAACTGAGGCTTTGCAACTTTCCCCCAGTTTTAAAAAAAAATGTTTACATTTCTATCTGTCAAAATGGGCGTGGTTCATAAGCTGATTAATTTTTAAAAAATCATTTTTAAGTACTTCTAATTCATATAATTGCTTGTATGTTATATCATTGGAAAGGTCCCGATTTGGAGATTTTAGAAATATCAAAAAATCAAAATCGATTTTCAAAACCTTATTACCCTACTGACTGCTCTTAATGATTAACTTACATTGTGAATTTTACGGTGTATTCAAAGTTGCGACATAGCCATCGTTCGATAGCCATGTCGTGGGGTTTCCGCGTAAGTTAGAGGTGTGGGATTCTCTCGGAATGATGAGACATTCTATAATTTTTAATATGATTTTTATTAAGAATTCTTAAATTACTTTAGATATGAACAAACTTATATTAAGTGAGAATAAACCACTACACGTAGTCTTAACTAACTGGGATCGCGCTATTATAGATCACTTATCAATATAAATATATTATATCTGACTAACTCGTCCAATAAATATATAGCGTTCAGAATATAATTTTTCCTACCTTGGTTGAATACTCAACGGTTCAATCACTTTCAGGTAGGCTGTTGGCTCGCGTGCAATAGTATGCACCTTGTAGTAATGGCTTGATATCCGTGATGCTTTGGTAGGCCGTCAAATTACACTTCTACCTTTTCCAAACAGAGCTTTCTCTAAATTGCCATCATTCTCACTAAAATTCCTATCCTTTTAAAAGGGGTTATATTATTTGCATCTATGCTTCGTTTCACTTCTTGGATTTGGGTTGGAAAAGTTTTGCCATTAATCGCGGCCGTCAAAGAACGTAGAGGTTATGTTAGATGAAGAACGCGAGAGATGTCACAAAGTACATACTTCGCGGGACGGATCGGTGGTGCAAATTTAGACATAACTGTTCTAGAGTAAGAAATTTTATTTCTTTTTTCTTTATGCAATTTATTTGAAATTTGGGACATTTTTTCACATAAATCATAAATTACTGTTTTGCAGAAGTTTTGCATGAGTTCAGACAGGACTTATTCTCTCTCGGCTGATTCTAGTATGTTTTCCTTTTTTCATAACTACTTCCGAATAAAATTCACACATGTATATGTAATTATACATTTAAATCTTATCACTCACACTTGAAGACTTTTTCAAAGAGTTGAAAAATGAACTTTGCCGAATAACAACGGAAATCTTGACATTTTTGAAATATAGGCCTGCGTCTGTGATTCTACATTAAATCGGATGTATCAAAACTGAACTCTGGAATATGAAGAATTTTCCTAAATCGTGACCAAATAGATACAGTCGTATCATACATTTAATTGGATAAAATTGTTATTTAAATCCTTGTATATTTAAATGTATGACAGGTAACATAAGAGCAACTGAACAAAAATTGTTTTTTGTATAAACTTGCTTAGTTGGAATCCGCTTAAAATGACTGTATTTCTTTACTGCAAATATTTTAGATCTACAAATATTTTTTCACCACATTTATACAATAAATATCTTATTTAAGGTATCCGACTATTTGAACAACATTTTTTTAAAAAATGGAGATATTGGAATTTTTTTGATTTGATTTTAGTATAATTAGGAAAAACCCTGAAATTGAAGACAGAAAAAATTACTATTATTAAAATGGATAAACTGGTGAAAGTGAAAAATTACATAAACGGGCCGCTCTGACAAAATTTTATGAACAAATTCTCAATTTTCAATTTTGATATGCTACTTTGTTATTCATGTTTGAAATGACCTTCAGGATAAGAGATATTTGTATTTTACAAAACTAGAGAACTTATCTCTTAGTGATTATAGGGAAATTGTTTTAAGAAACTGTGATTATATTCACATAAAGGACCGTAAATTTTGAAATAAAATAGGGATTGATAACATCTGAAGGTCAAAACACTTTACGGTTATACAGAACACACAAAACCTTCAGCAAAGTATTTTCAAAACTTTTTGAACAATCCCGTCCCTTTTTGGGAGCTTTCGAAAAACACATTTCGAGTAAAACGCATTTCAAGTTTGACATCTTGCGTAAAAATATAGCACCTGTTTTACTAAAACACTTCTGGTTTTTGTTCAAGTGAACGGAAAATAAAAGTTCGGTATTTCTATTAAGCTAATAAGATTCTCTATAAAATAAAATCATAAAAAAATTTGTCAATTTTTGAAAAATCATGATTTTAGGGTAGATGGATACCTTAAATAAATTCATAACTTTTTGAAAACTTCAAGCATATTCTTTTTTTAAGATTTAAATGCCACATTTGTGTAATTTTTTGTCATAAAAGGCATAGTTTGTGAGGCATTTCAATATTGACAGGAAGGGATTTTTTTTTTTGACTGCTTCTTTCTCTTAAACTCATTTGCTTTCAGCTAGAAGAATAAATTTACAAAAGTATAAAAAAAATCAGTTAAATAATTCAATAAAATTTAAAGAAGTTGTGTACGCAGACTACTTTATGGGATGGTTTTATATTTTGAGAAACATGTAGATTAAAGAGTATCGAAACATAATCTTTATGCTAAAACTAAAAAAACCCTTGATGATTAAGAGGGAAATTTTAATCTTCGAGACACACTCTTGAATACGTTACTGATTTTAAGTTAATGAAATTAGGTTTTTTCCCCCATACGCGCGCGCGAATGTCAACACATAAAAATGAGAAGTGAGTTTAATATAAATGCAAATAAGTAGATGTGCAGTTGAAAAGGTAATTGTTCAGACCGCTTTGTTTGTATTATTATGTGTACTTGTATATACTTTTTGGGAAAATGTCTTATTTTTTTTTTGCATCAGGGTAAAAGATAATTGTAAGGATGTAGCACCCACATCTGACAACAGATGTGCGACTGACCCGGGGATCTGGCAAAGAGTCGATCATATATAGGAGGATCGGCAACCAGAGAAGCGAAGATGGCAGGAAGCAAGCATGGTGGGGTCAAAAGCACGAGAGGGGAAAAGATTGAACGGTGGATGACGTTTTTACGCTTCTTTGCATGATGAATAAAATTTCCATCATAACATTTAGCGAACAAAAGATTGTATATAAAACAGGAGTACAGTAAATTGGTTGTTGCTGGCAACTTTTTTCACTACTGTCGCGTATTAAGGAACGTAGATGCCAAAAAGAAAAAAAAAATCAAATGTCACAATCATTACGGTGGGTTTGAACTTGCAATTCCACTATTTGTTTGTGGTTGGAAGAAACGTGGGATTTCTTGAATATTTTTCTTATAACTATTCTGTGAACTTTTTGCAAATAAAAGCGATAATGATTTGAAAAAAAGTTTTGCTTTTTGTGTTTGTGTTGTTTTTTGTTCAATTTCTATCGAATATTCCAAAAACTCTTCTCATAACCATGTGACAGAAATTTACATCACTATATAATTGTTTCATTTCTAATGAATGATGAAAATGTTTTTTACTATATGCATATTTTAAATTTTCTTTAGTGGAGACATTTAGAAGAAAAAGGGCAGTGAAGATTACTTGGACTAGTTGGAAGGTGGTTGGCTATCAGAAAATGACCTTTATGACGAAAATTTGACAACGAGTATCGCGTAACCCAAAAGATTTTAAATTATATAATAATAGATATTATTTTTTAAAACTATCAACAGGAATAAAAATGATACAAAGATGTTATTTTATACTTAACATGTAAATTTGCATGATGATGGACATTTCCATCATGCTGGTAGTTAATCAATTTATATTATTGTCTATTTATACTAGGATGTTTTAAGGTATTCCGTGATTTTTAAATGGATAATTTTCTTGATATTTAGTGCCACTTAGATTAGAATACATGTATAAAATTGTTTTAAAGACATTTTGGCAAAAAAATTATTTAAATGCAATATTTTGGCAAAAATTGACTTAGAATAACCTTTTTCAAAATGTTCTCCTTTTGTGAAAAATACTTCTATTATAATAACATTTTGCCTGTATATAGCTCAGACCTCTGTACAGAGGCTCAACTATGATTTTTGAAAAATTCACATTATTTTCGAAGTTACAACCATTTGAAATAATTATCGGTGTTTTTTTCTTAAAATTACTCCCCTCTGTTGTCGTAAAACATGGATAAACTCACTTGTAAGATATATTTCAAAAATTCTAGTCGAGCCTCTGTACAGAGGTCTGAGCTATATACAGGCAAACTATTATTATAATAGAAATTTTTTTCAAAAAAAGGAGAATATTTTGCAAATGGGTCACTCTATGTTCATTTTTTGTCAAAATATTTGTACTTAAATGTTTTTTATTGCAAAAACTATTTTTAAAACATTTTTATATACTTTTTCTAATCTAAGTGACACTAAATATCATAAATATTATCCATTTATACGCTTTTGAAAAAACCACGGTTCCGAACGTAACCCGGATCCCTTTAAAAAAAAACATGCTTCCTCAAATTAAGATCATAACTTAAAACCACCCTGTTTTAAAATTCATAAAAAAGTTATAAAAAAATTTTTTGTAATTCCTATTTAAAGGTCAACAAAGAAATATTTTATTTTAGTTATTTTTTAAAGAAATAATTACAATTAATATATAAAAAATTATATACATATTAAAAGAACCCCCAATATTTGACTCTCGGCTTGAAAACCGAGGGGGTTTCGCCCGAATCTGGGAAGGCAGGGTTGTTTTTTCCTTTGGGAAAAAAAGTCATTTCGCCTGTAATAGATTCCCGTCTAGAATAGAAAGATATCTATATTCTTCTGTTTTTTATTGATGTTTCTGTTTTTTCCACTCGTTATTTAAAATTTCCCTAATCTTTTCTTTTTTTTTCCCTTTTTGGGTCAGTTGTTTAGGGAAATTACAGGTGGGTTTTTAGCCCCAAAAATTGTTTTTAAAACCCGCAATCTTGGTTCCTAAGGCCAGGAGTTTGTTATTGTACAACTGGTAGGTTCTATAGCTTTTATATATATATATATATAATAATGTAGTCAGTAACATTTTTTTACAAAAAAGATTCTTTTTAAGTTCCATATAATTAAAATTCCCGTAAAAGGAATAGTAACTTGCATTTATCAATTTACAGAAATGTTTTTTTGAATTTTTTTTTTAGAAATGATAATTTAACTACTCACAAAATAGATAAATTCAATAATATAAAAAAAAAATTTCAATGTTGTTTGGGTCATGAATACCCCTTTTAACCCTTTAAAAACTTATATTCATCACAAATATATTAAGCGTCTTGTTTCTTCTAATTCCAAATCCACCACACAACAATAGGATTTTTAAAAATCAGCATGTTATGGTCTTTTTTTGTGAAGATTGTATCATAACACCTATATCACAGTTTACATCTTTTCCACACAAATCTTTTAACATCTTAAAAATTTTTGACTACCAAACCCAAAATTTGAGCCCAGCAAATTTACATTTTTAACAATCCCCCAACCCAAAACCTACTACTTGATTGTCATCTCGCTTGCTATTTATCTATGCTGGCTAATATAAAAAAGGGAGTTCAAAAAAATGCGTTTATGCATATTCAGGTTTTTAACGGTGGATAATTACTTTTCATTATTTTCAAGACTCCTGGGTTTTTTTTGGAAAAAAAAATTTGTAAGTAGGAAAATTTCGTTAATTTTTTATATAAAAAAAAATATATATATATATAAATATATATATATATATATATATAAAATATATATATATATATATATATATATATATATATATATATATATATATATATATATATATATATATATATATATATATATATATATATTATATAATATATATATATATATATATATATATATATATATATATATATATATATATATATATAGGAGAGAGTGAATTAAGAGTAGGAATTGAAACAGAAAAAAATCATGCAAAGAAGTGTTGATACAACTTAAGCTTGTAAAAGTAATGAGCTGGGTTCTGTAGTACAACGGGAAAATAAATCAATGACACTAAATGTTTTAGTAATTATTTGAAGCACTGAACACCGCACCGATCATGCAAACCCGAAAAGAACCGCAAAATATAATATTACTATCCCCCTTCTTGTTTTATAATGCGAGTAAGTTATGGAAGTTAGAGAATTTTTTTTCAAAAATTGACACATTTTTTGTGATTACCCTTATGACGAATGGAAATGCTGCGTGTATTATTTGTTAAAGATAATATTGATGCGATTTTTGTGTGTTATTTTATTTTTAATTTAATCTATCGAGTAAATGCTTTTCTTTTAATAATTTCAGCATTCTGTAGCTTAATGCTTAAAAATAATAAAAATGACGAAGTTGCTACCTGAAAGTAAAAGAAAACTCTATTGTTATTGACAAATAGAGGTTTATCTCTGAAATCTTTAAAACGTTTGTAGTATGAATCGTTTCATAAATCATTTCAAACTTCCACAATTTACTCCCCACTTTTTAGCATTCGCACACAACATCAAAATGCATTAGTATAAGCATAAAAGTTTTATTCGTAATACATTTTCCCCCCTAAAAATTAACAAATGGGCTATTTTTAAATGGTTTATGAATCAAATAGACAAAAACTTTCATTATTTTAAATTGTTTAAAAATTCAAGAAATGACGAATTCCAAAATTTTACGGATTATTTAATGAAATGTATTTCTGTTCAAGTAAAAATATTTTCATGATCTCCTTCAATATGTTTTAAACATATTATAACTCTTTAATTGTTGAAGGAAAACTAGTTTAGTGTGATTAAATGATTAGCAGATTTATATATTTTCTAGTCTAAAATGCATTAAATAGAAAACTCTTACATGAAAGACCTATTTCTTAACTGAAGTCGGAAAAAAATAGAATTAAACTAATGGAAATATCAATTTTCTTCCTGTGTTCTTATATTAAATAAAATTTCTTCGCATTGAGATGTAAAACATTTTTTTCCTCGACCGATCTAATATTTTTTAAAAAAGAAATGTTTTTTTAAAATTAAATATATCTTCCTATCGAATTACATTTAAGAATGCTGTACTATGTGAAAGGTATGATTAAATAAACTAAATGATTTAAATATATAACTAGAGAAAAAATGTAAGGTAAACTAAGTAAAAATTTTGTGTTAAAAATGCAAAAATAAGTATAATATAAATCGTTAATTAATTTAATAGGAGGGCGCAATTTTATTTTATTTTCAAATCAAATAAATTCTTATATTAAGCATTTCTGAAAATCAAAATATCTTATGACGCAAATGTCACAAAATTACTTTACATTGTACATGCAAAATATATTTCACAATTTAAAACTCATTTTTCTTGTTTTGTTGCCAAATTTCATAACTGTTCGAATACTTAAGAAGAGGATTGAAAAAAAGCGTCCCCTAGAATAAGAGAGAGTTGGTATAGAACTTTCGAAGTGAAATTATGTGTCCATTTAAATTAAGGTATAATGCATATATTTATTTGATATTTGATTATAAAAATGTAGTTTACTCTTAAAAGTCATTTACAATAGTATCATATTACCTTTCGTAAATCGATTTAAATCTTAATTAATATTTCCAAAGCTGCGGGTTCTTGATAAATTACAAAAAACAACTACAGAATTAAAAATCGTCTTATCCCCAGAAAATATACGGTTGAATAATAGGTTTCATTAAAAGAATTTGATTGTGCAGGCACACATAAAACATTGAGAAAAGATCATATTATAAACATTGAAATGTCAAAAGTCATGAGATTGCTATTAAAATATTCAAACTTCAACAGCATCAAGTAGGAAATATATAAATAAACATTGCATCGTCAGGATTTTCAGTTCCATTCAAATGTCTCATGGAAAAAGTGTCTGTCATGATTATAACCATACCACAAGAATTAACATACTTTAACACGGAGTGCTGAAAAGTTTATCAGGAATTTATAATTTCAACCATTACCTTTCACCAAGAACAATGCGGTTGACGATCATAGAATATTTAGTGTTAGCAGATAATTTTTGTGTCAAACAGTAATAACAATCATTGAGAGATATATGTGTAAGAAAAGCGCAGCAAAATTTGGTGCTGGTGGGATATATTTACTTATGAACGACTCGAGCACATTTACTAACAACTCAGCATCAGCTACAATGTCTGATGGGTTCATGAAAATATCGGTCGGATCCTAGGTAGCTGAATAAATGTTGCTTGGACAAATGAGTCAAGATTCCACTTGAAAAGGGGTGATAGTAGGGTTTAAGTATGTCGCTGATCCAACGAGACCATAGACTCAAATTATCAATATGGTACTGTGAAAGTTGGTAGTGGCTAAGTAATAGCATGGAAGTTTTTACATGGCACGAAATTTATCTTGCATGAAATTGGCATGCACTTTAATCAAAGTAGCCCAACCACTGACTGAAAATGCTTATATTCAGCTGTTTGAAGACCATTTGCAATGAATCATTGACTTATGTATTCAAACACAGATGTAATTTTTCGGTATGATAATGCTCTACGCCATCGGCTCAAAATTATTCATGATTAATTTGATGAACATTCCGGACAATTCCATTGAATTATATGGTCACTTCGATATCATCATATATATTCCGTGAATCTCATTAAAGACAGGACAAAAAATAAGTTTATTTTTATATTCTGCCTCAGTGACACTTTCTCAATAATCGAGAGGTAGCATGGGTGAATATATATTTCTTCAGGGAATTTTCGACAGTGTTTCTTCTGAATAAAAAAAAAACTGTGTGTGTCGACTCCGAAGCACGACTGGAGTTTACTCCTTAAGTGCGGTTGTCTTTGATTATATATAAGAAAACTGGGTAAATAAACGCATCTCATATAATACTGAAAGCCTGCATCTATTTTCTTTATTTTATTCACATTTTTCATATAGATTCGGTAAAATAAATATATATATATATATATATATATATATATATATATATATATATATATATATATATATTATATATATATATATATATATATATATATATATATATATATATATGTAGGATATCCCATTTGTAAAGGTTAGATCATATCCTTACGAGGTCGGCAAATTTAATCAAAACTGTATTCACATCAACGCCATCTAGCGTCCTTTTAAAACGCCGACATCAACCTTTTCGGCAGAGGCCCACTAACACTCGTCAGAGAAACGTCGTATTTCGGGAAACAGCGCCGTTCGTCCGCGCCAGGCGGTAAGTCTTAATATCACCATAATGAGTTCTATTTAATCTCAATTCCCCCCTTAAAGTAATGTGATCTAACTTTCCCTATTCTTCCGAAATATGCTTATCTAACTTTCCTATTCTTTTGAAATATTCCCCATGTAAATACTCCCTATAATTCATAATAAATTATTTAGTTTTCAACCAGTTTCTTTTCTTTAAGTATGTTGTCTATTTTATTTCAAAATTAGCTAATACACCCTTAAAAATCCCTGACACCACGCCATAAAAACCCTGCATTAAGCATCCCACCTTTTGAAGATTTCTTTTGGGTTCAAAACACACACACACACACACACACACACACACACACACACACACACACACACACACACCACAACACACACACACACACACACACACACACACACACACACACACACACACACACACACACACACACACACAAAACACACACACACACACACACGCACGCACACACACACACACACACACACAAAAATATATATATGTGGATATTCATTTTAGAAGTAGATCATAAAATTTTCCGAGGTCGGCAATTTAATCAAAACAGTATTCCAAATCAACGCCATCTAGCGTCCTTTAAAAACGCCGACATGAACCTTTTACGCCAGACCACAACATTCATCGAGAGAAGTCGTGTTTCGCGCGTCAGGCACTCCGCCAGGCGGTAAATCTTAATAGTACCATAACAAGTTCTTCATTCGCCGCGCCAGGCGGTAAAGTCTTAATAGCACCATAATGAATTTATTTAATCTCATGCTCCCTTAAAGTAATGTGATCTAACTATCCTATTCTTTTGAAATATTCCCATGTAAATACTCCATAATTCTTAATAAATTATTTAGTTTTCAGCTGTTTCTTTCTGAACTATGTTGTCTATTTTACAACTATTAATGGAACATTTTAAAGTAAATATAATTTAAATTAAAAAAAATTAATTTTTCAAATTTTATATAATTATTATCAATAATTCAGCGTAAGGTGTTTTTTGTTAACGCTTGCACAAATTTCACTTTCATATAATTTCCATACAGGGCTTTTATATGAAAATCGATTCTTAAGGAGTTAATTCAAAGAAACCAATAAAATATCAAAAGTCCTAAAAAACACGGGGAAAAAAAATATACTCAAAATGAAAAGTGACATACCATTTTGAAATGAGTTTTTTTTTCAGATTTGAACGCAGGCCTTTTCGAATTTTTTACAGTACATGTACTCAAAACCTCCTAAAAATGGTTAATTAACACTTCAGACAAATTAAAAGATATTCAGGTTTACAGAAGCTCTTTTTAAAATTTTA
>BMAV01013242.1:0-40604 GCA_019973955.1 Trichonephila inaurata madagascariensis
AAAAACGCGTGAATGATTTTTGGGAAAACACAGGATAGTTTTATCGTGTTCCCTATGACGTCACATGAGTTTTTGAATTGATTGGCTAGAATCACGTGGCTTTCACTATCATGTGACTATGACGTCTCATGAATCAACCTCATTCAGCGAGTACGATACATGTGAAATTGGGGTTGCCAACTTGGAGAGTTATCTTGAACGTTGGCATTGCTGCGATAATACGTATGTACCAAAATATTTTAATGAACAAAATTATGTATTTAATATATTTTTAAAGAGTAAATTTACGGAATACCTATATGAATATTAATTAATCTTTTAAATAAAACATATTTATTATTTAATGTACAACCAGAAAATATTGAATAATTCCTGTCACGTGACCCTGCAATTTTTTAAAATTTCAAACGTTTTTAGAAATAAATTTTTATACTTCGTTAGTACATTATAATAACTGAAATTTGCAAGAAATTATGCAAACTATTTCAAAAATGTTTTCGAAAACGAGATAAATTTTGTATGAAATAAGAAAAATCTTTCTTCACATTTAAATGTTCAAAAATTTTTCTGTTCTTTCGAAATAATCGGATGCAAATGGTTATATGCAAAGAAAAGTAAAAAAACATTAGGACTCTCATGAATTTAAAATAGCTGGGAAAAGAAATACTGGTTCTGTGTGTATGTGTGAGTGTTTACTAAACGCGTTTTTTATTGTCTACTTTTAAGTAATTCAAAGGATGTAATTTTGAATAACATCTCTTGTAATTTAGATAATTTTGTAATTTTGAATTATGTTCACGTATGATAAGGACAACACTTCGATTATTCCAGCATTCGGTACATTCCTGCTACCTCAAATGTGTACTTTCGACCCAGACAGATTTAATGAGAACTGCATTCAAACATGGTCAAGAGGTATTGATTTTGTCAACCGTATTGAAAATTCCGGTTTTCCTAAGAAACAAACATTATCAATCACTGCTGTAGATGACGCGGAATAAATTTGAAATGCATGGGATATAAATATTTAAATAAGTTTGACTTTAAGTGGTGCAATTTACAGTTTATATTTTCTTCTCATTTCTTTATAAAAGTCAATTATATAAGTATTTCATCTATGTGATGCTAAATATTGTTGTACATCTCAAAATAAGGGCTATTAAAATTAATTAGCTACATATTCTTAATACTTTTATTTCCTATCCATGTATAGCGAATATATGAAACAAGAATTATTCGCTAATTACGCCTATAAATGCTAGATTTCCTGTTATTATCTCAAGCACATTGAAAGGAAAAATCCTGAATTATGTGCGTTCATTTAAAAAGTAAAAAAAAATGTAAGAATACATTGTTTTGCTTTATTAAGCGAAAACGGTTAACAAATTTTGTTAACTGGAACTCAGTATCATACAGAAGTCTGTATTTTATTACAGGAATTTCAAAAACCATATCACGAACATTAGTGTGGCTTTTTATTACTAACCCCTTCGTGGTTCACCACGAGATGAACTCGGGCAGGCTAAACGTACTATTCTGGCTCATCCCGAGTGTTAGCTTGGACCCTGTGAAAATTTACACTGTGCAATCCTTCTTTCCCGAAAAATTTCACATGTTCTTTTTTCTGGTTTCGAATAATTGAAAAGTAACATTCGGTGAAATTTTCTGCAAAAAGAGGTCGTCCTTCAGCCTTTACACTTGTCTAAAAAACACTTTGTGAACTACATTCCCCCAACCGAGAAGAAAACTAACCGAACCCGACAGTGAATTATATGCTACTCGAAGAGAGACAATAAAGGGGAGAAGGTAAATAGAGGAACAAGATTCTGTTGTCCTGATTGCGATTTTGGGTTACGTGCAATACCGTGTTTTGAATTTATCATACACAATCAAATTTCGATTAGTAATTTCATAATTATTTAAGTAAATGCAAAAGATGTCTTTAAAAAATTTGGGAATTCAAAATAAAAAAAAAGGTATTCAAAAACTTTATTTTTTTAGTTAATATGAATTGTTTCCCAAAATTTTTAGTGATTTCTAAAAACGTAAACCAAATTCCGGGGTCCCCTTTGCACTCATTTATTTAAATAGATTTATTTTTTACATTAAATTTTCCGGAAATTTTGTATGCAGATTTTGCTATTGTTTTTAAAAAAGATATTATGCTTTAAAAAAAACTTGTAAAAAGTCGACTTTTTTTTATCCATAATCAGAAATAAAATAAACATAAAAAACTGTTTGTATTCATAAATTTCTACGTAGTTATAATATTAACATCCCCAAATTAATGTTTAAAAAACAAACATATGATCATATATTTTTTTATATTTCGTTTTTTAAATCCCTTTAAATATATTGGTTTATTTTTTTTATATTCATCCCTTTTTGTGCATTTTGAACAGCCATTTTTTTTTTTTTTTATTTTTTCTTGATAAATCATGTGGGTCTCAATTTTTTTCTTGAAAGCACATCCCGAAAAGGGGTCACCCTATCGTTTCTTTTTTTAAAACCCCATTTTATGTTGAAAAAATCCCTTTAAAAAGGTATCCGACTACGTTCGGAACCGTCATTTTCAAAAAGCGTGAAAAAATGGATAATATTTATGATATTTAGCATAACTTAGTTTAAAGGCAATGTATAAAAAATTGGGTTAAGAATAGTATTACAAAAAAAATTATTTAAGTACAATTTTTTGACAAAAATTAACTTAGAAAAAACCCTTTTTTTTTCCAAAATGTTCTCCTTTTGTAAAAATGCTTCTATTGTATTAATATTTTGTCTGTCTATAACAAAGATTTTGTACAGAGGCTCAACTAAATTTTTAAAACCCATAATTTTGGAAATCGGTTTATCCATGTTTTGAAAACAAAAAAGGGAAAAATTTTTAAGAAAAGTACGCCGATAATTATTTAAAAGGGTTTTGAAATTTTCTGAAAATAAGGGAAATTGTTAAACACTCATGGTTGAGCCTCTGAAAAAGGGGCCCGGGGTATATGGGCAAAATATTTAAACAAAAGCTTGTTGGAGGGAAAAAAAGGGTATTCAAGGGTAAAACCCCAAAATATTGTTTTTAAAAATTTTTTTTAAATCATAATTTTCCTTTAAAAACAATTTTATACATGTATTCTAATCTAAGTGACATTAAATATCATGAAAATTTCATTTATCCCTTTAAAAATCAGGGTTTCCCCGAACGTAATCGGAATACCAAAAATTCAAATATCAATAAGAACAAGGGAAGGGTTTTTGTATTCTTTTTTTTGGGGAGACCTATAAGTTTAAAAAGAAAATTTTTTTTAAAAAAAAATTGAAGCCCTTTAATCTTATGGGGAAAAAAAAAGGTTCCAAAGTTCCTCTCTTTATTTTTCCCACCTAAATATCTACGGAAAGGGGGCTCCTTTCACTCTACTTTTATTTTTTTTGGGGGTTTTCCCTTTCATACACCTGCGGCACACGACGCGATCCTTACGGAAGAGATTAATTCATTAAAGTCCTATTTTCCTCGGATAGAGAAAACACAACTCAAACCATCAAGGACAAGGCGGGAAAAAAAAGAAAAAATGGGTAATCAAAAACACAACAGGCACGTTCTTTTCCGCATCATTCTGATCACAAAGTAATGCATTACGCCGTCATTTAGTATTTACAGGGTATTTTTTTCTTATTTTTTTTTCTCTAGTCTCATATTATATATGTTCTTCCCCCACCACCTCACAAAAAAGAGGAATAATCTTAGGGAAATTCACCCCTCACTTCTTATCCTAAGGACATTTTAAAATTGAAACAATGAACTTAGAAAATTTTTATTCGTTTTAAAAAGAGGTTATTTAAGTGTTTTTCCCCTTTTCCCAAATTTAAAAAATTGTCGAACTCTATAAAAGTCAGTAAATTAAAATTTAAAATTTTTTCTTACTTTTTTTTTTCCCCCTTTTTTATCAATTTCTTTTCTAGATTGCGAGATTTAAATTCAAATCAAAAAAGTTCCACCTTTAAAATATATTGCTCATATAGTACAAAATAAATTAAAAAAAATGTCAAATAAACTATTAATCTTTAAGCCCTAAATGCTTCTTTTCTTGTTTTTTCATTACTTAACAAAATTTAAAATTTTTAAAAAAATGATAATGAATTATATACACTCATTGCCATAAAACGCGTTTTTAAAAAAAAGATTTGTCGGAATAAAACAAAATTTTACCCCCAAAGCACAACGTTGATGCAATTTATTACAAAATCAAAAAAAAATTATCATTAACTTTTAGAAAAATTACAAAAAAAATAGGGGGGTTTTAGTACCATGTTTGGGGGCCCCTTTTAAATAAAAAATGCCGGGGGGGGATACGGGCGAGCAGGGGATACAAATCAAAATATAATGTCCCGCTACCTTCCGTCCACAGTTGTAATTAGACTAAACTCGTAAAATTTTTTCTAACTTATTAACTATACATTTTTATTATCTCATTTTATCTGCAAACTTAATCTAGTTTTTGTAAGCAAATTACAATCTGCTATTCAGAAAAAATAAAATTGATGCTCTAATATAGAAGTCCTACATTCTTGAGAACTACCTTAGTTATTTACCTAAAAATAACTTATCATTTCGTGTAGAAAATGTTCAAAACAAAAAGGATCATACTAAATTTTTTATTAAATCATGTAATCATTTTACATTTTGGGCAATATTTTAAAGAAACGTTTTTGGAAATTTTTAAACGACCCCCTTATAGTGTAATTCGATGACATAGGAAATATTTTTTGACCGACACTGTTGTTAACAGCAGGTGGTTTTCTTAAATAAATTACACCTGGGGTAAATCATTAAGCTTACAATGTTTAAATAAAAAGCAAATGTTGTTAAGAGTTTTGATATTTCATTCATTTTTCAAAAGGATTGAGAGAGGCAAAACATATTGTACTTTAATATAACCATAAAATAATTGTGTATTTTATATTTAACTTTTTCTAGTAAAATTAAAAAAATTCCAATTTAATTGGGGGAAATGTAAAAACAAATATAAACATGTTAAAAATTTCCCAATCTCAAAACGATACATACATCTTTACATTGTACATCAGTCTCGGATAAAGGGGTAACTTATATCGTATAGGCTGAATCCTTTTTTTCAAAATTTAAGTTATATATAAAAACTTATTGGGTATAAAATATTACCTCAAAATATTACCGAGAAAAGGCTCATTTAAAATCTGTTAAAAAAAAAATATTTGATTTAGAATTTTTGTAGAATCCCAAAACCCTAAAGGAAACTGATTTCATTTTTATATAATCTTATAAACTCTCTCTCTTTTATATATATATATATATATATATATATATATATATATATATAACCAAATATATTTTTTAATATATATATATATACATATTTTTTTCTTCGTTCATAATTTTTGTTATGTATATATATATACATTTAAAATAAAAAATTTTGAACGAAAAAATATGATGGATCAAAAAAAAATGTCAGTCGTAACAAATTTTTATGGGACTTCCAGACTCAAATAGTGACTTTTTTTTTTGTAAGATGATAGTTTGCTCACCCCCCACAAACGCTTCTACGCTTTAAAAAAAAGAGTATTATATCCCGGATTTCAGAATCTTTTCCAGTTGGCGGAAACCCTTCTTTCAGAGAAGGTCAATAAGGTATGACAAGTTGAATATATTCTTCTTGCTTTCAAAGATAAGATGGAATACTTATATCGATTCTTCACCATTGAAACTTAGAATGTTAGATTATTGATACGTATTTGTTATACATGATTGACGAATAGGATGTGACATATTAGGCTTTTTATTTTTTTCATTAAATAAAATCATTTGGTGTTTTTTTTTCTTTTAAGAATATAAGCACAATAAGTGTAAAAAAAAAACAAATTTTTTAAAAATTTTGGGGAAAAAACTTTTGGGGGAGTGAATAAAATATTTTTTTGATAAGATGCTTAAAAAATTTAAAGTATGAAGTTATTAATAGGTAAAAAAAAATAACGAAAAAATTAAATTTTTTGGGGAATCTTTTTTTATATTTTCAATACACACTTTTAAAAACGATCATATCAATAACAAATAAAACCAATGAAACATCCCGAACTCTTTTAAAGTTATTTTTAATATGAGGGGTAAAATGCCCGAAAATTTCCCTTTAAAAAAATCCCGGGCCCCCCCAAAATTTCTTTTTGCATTTAAAACCCGTTCGTTAAACCCGACCTGCAAGCTGGTAGGGTGTGTAAAAAATATATAAACAATCCCGAATCACATAGGGAAAGCAAGGTCACAAATGTCTAATTCGAGCTGTGATGCAAAAAGTAGGGAAAAAAACATAAATAGTCACACATTTATGAGTCCCGAACATATTGTTTCGAATTTTTGTGTAAATAGAGTAAATAGTTTGTTTTTTGATTTTGTTGGGGATTTTTTTACTCTATTTTATATAAATTTTATTTTAAAAAATTTTACTATTCCCCAAACGCCGTCCCCACGCTATAGTTTGGGGATTCAAATGAGAACTTGGGGGAAATCCTAGCATTAAAACCCTGTTGGGATCATTTGGGGGGGGGCTTTTTGGGGGCCCGGGCTCATTGGCAGCCCAAACTGGCGAGTTTGGGACCCTCTGGATTCTTCTAGAAATTGGGGATTTCCCCTTTTCCCCCGCCAAGGTTGGTTTTTCTGTAAGTTTCCGCTGGGTCCATAAATAGAGCGGTGATAGCCGCAACGAGGATCTTGATTCTACCAGTGATTATGAACTTTTTTTTATTATCGATTGCCGGCTGTGTTTGGAAAAACCCCTTTACTACTTTATTTTAAACACTGAAAATTGTGTTTGTTGTTGAAGTTGAAGACCTTCGGAGTTTACTCTGTGAATGTTGCTACAGAGTTTGACATCCCACCTTGGCCTGCGAGATCCCAGATCTCTTTCAATGAGCCGTATCGATTTTTGGATACAGATCTGCGTCATCAACAAACCCAACTTCCATTCCCAGTGTTGAAAAAAATTACCAACAACAAATTCCATCCCCAAAAAGTAACATTTTTTATCCATAATCTCTGCTAATTATCCCATAATCTGTAAATATTATTACAGTAAAATTTTAAAAATAATCACATTTTAAATAAAATGCATTTCAAAAATCAATTCATAGTAATAGAAAAATGATAATCGTCTTTTACTTTGAAAAAAAAGCTGAATATTCATCTAAATAATATTAAATATCCACGCTTTTTTTAACCAAAATTTCATAAAATAAAAAAATTTCGTAGTATCACTGGGGTCAATACATATATCAGAGGTCTGGTAAGATTTTACGTCTCTTCAAAATTTAAATTGATAATTCAAAAAAACACGGCAATAATTAAAATGCTTAGAAATTGATTACAAAAGATGTTTTAAATTTTTTTCCATGCATGGTTTATTCGGGCCCTTTTTTAATTCTATTATATTGATGATATGATTCTTTCACAGTTAATTTATAAAATATGGCTGAAAATTTTCAATAAAAAGAGAAATTGATATTCTTTTAAACCCGTATTAAAGAAATTTCATTGCATTTAATCAGAATCTTTATAAACAGATCAAAGGTTACCTCAGGGGGGCCCAGCAGAAATTGTTTGCGAACCTGTATTTACTTTTTTTTTAAATTGACCATATTGTTAATGATTCTTATTTGTTTATCTTTATATGGATGATTTAAAAATTTTTTGGTAAAATAATGAATATAAACCAAATATTACATTCTCCCCTGACTATCTCAACCTCCTTAAAACTAACTTTAACTCTAATATTGGGAATTTTGGTTTGATTTGACAAATTTAAACAATAATGTAGTCAGAAAATTTTTTGACAAAGAGATTCTTTTAAGTTCCAATTTAAAAATTTCCCTGTATGGAACTAACTTGCATTTATCAATTTACAGAAATGTTATTTTAAATTTTTATTTAGAAATGATAACTTAACTACCCACAAAATCGATAAATTTAATAATATAAAAAAAATTTTTTAAATGTTTTTTTAGATCATAAATACCCTTTTAACTTCTTAAAAACTTATATCACAAAATATATTAGTCGTCTTGCTACATCTGATTCCAAATCCACCCACACAAAATGGATTTAAAGTCAGCATGTTAGTGGTCTTCTGTGAAGATTTATATAACCCAATTACAGTTTTCATCTTTTCCCCAAAATCTTAAACATCTTCCACATTTTGACAAACCAAATTAGAACCTAGCAAAATTACATTTTTTACAATCAACCAATTCAAAGCCCCCAAAAAATTTATTATCATCTATCTCGAATCATCTAGCCGTTAGTGTAAAAGGTGTTCAAAGATACGTTCAAGTCCCCAAAACTCTTGATTCTCTTGGAAAGGGATCTGTAAGTGGAAGATTTCGTTTAAAATTTTTTTATTTATTTATTTATTTATTTTTTTCTCTGCTTTAAAAAATTGGGGGGAATTTGTTTCAGAATATTAATGTGGGTTTTTTCTACCTTTGAGTTTTTTTATCTTTGAATTTTGTTTATTTTTTATATACTTTGAAATTTTTTTTTATATATATATATATACTTTAAATTTTTTTTCTTTTATTTGGTTTTCCACCGAGTTGCAAAGGGGGGAAAGGGTTGGGGCCCTTAAAACTAGTCTAACCCCCTTATTCGGTCCTAGGTCCCAAATTGCATTTGACTCGCTAGGTTCTTTTTTTAGTTCCTTTTTTTTGTATTTTTTCGTTCTTCATGTTTTGCTTTTATATTCTTAAGTTATTTCTTTTATGTTCATTATCTATTATTTCTGGTTTTTAAAAATTACACAAAATTTTTTTTTATATATATATATATATATATATATATATATATATATATATATATATATATAACAATTTTTAAAGGTAACACTCAAGATATACTTTCTTTAAGTAAAAAAAACAGAGATTATTAAGAGAGAAAAAAAGTATGGAACACAGAAAAAAAGAAAAGTTTAAACGATGTTTGTCTAAATTTTGTATAATTTCCATTTAAATTTAATACCCTTGAAAAAAAAACGAAAAAAATTTTAAAAATTTGCAACAATTATCATTTTATCTACTTTTACTAAAAAATTCTGTAAACGAGGATATCTTTCGTAAACTTGGAACGCATTTAAACTTTTTAAAATTTCATGGTTTAAACTAATTTTAAAAAGTATTTAATGTTAATCCCTTTAAACCCCAAATTTTTTTTAATTATGGGTACGAAGAACAAGATTTAGAGCGGGGGTCCTAATCATGTTTGTTTTGCTAAGATTCAGCTTGTTCTGTAAGTCTTCCTTTCTTTTCAATAAATTATGCTTTTAAAATGAAAAAGTAATTTTTTCAACTAATGTAATATAACTAAGTAAAGCAATAAAAAAGTAACAATGTAAAACAATTACTTTGATATTAAATTAAAGGGAAAAAAACTTCGCAGGATTTATTTGTATTCGAAGGGAAGAAAAATCATTGACAGAAAAAAAACATTCCCTCTGTAAAATAGGAAACATTTTTCCCCAAAAAAGACATATTGAAGGGAAAAAACTAATGATGTATTTTCCGATTTTTTCCAAACAAAAAGGTATTCCCAAAAACTCATGAAAAAATATGTAGAAAGTGAAAGCTATCAAAGGAATCATGCTATTTCTCGATATTTCTGAATGCTTTGGCATTAAGGAGTCAGATATGTCAGCGGAAGAATCTATCGCTGTTTACAAAACTATGACACAATTTGTCATTTTCAGAATGTTTTCATCAGAACAACTCAGTTCTCATCCAAGCATTTGTTATTTTTTGTAGAAATTTCTACAAATATGGGATATGAGTAAAAATGAATGAGACTTTCAGGTAGCGGATATAATACAAATATATCACTAAATATAGAGAACTTATATGCCAAGTTTGGTTTTAAAAAATTTCCCGGGTTTTTCCCTAAAAAAAAAAACATTATCAATCACTTTTTTGTAGATGACCCCGGAATAAATTTGAAATGCATGGGATATAAATTTTTAAAAAATAATTTTGGGATTTTAAAAGTGGTGCAATTTACAGTTTAAAATTTTCTTCTCATTTCTTTAAAAAAGTCAATTATATAAGTATTTCATCTATGTGATGCTAAATATTGTTGTACATCTAAAAAAAGGGGCTATTAAAATTAAAAAACACATATTCTTAATACTTTTTTTTTCCTATCCATGTATAGCGAATATAGGGAAAAAAGAATTATTCGCTAATTACCCCTAAAAATCCCAATTTCCTTTATTATCTCAAAGCACATTGAAAGGAAAAATCCTGAATTATGGGGGGTTCCTTAACAAGTAAAACAAATGAGAAATACATTGTCTGTTTTTATTAAGCGAAAACGGTTAAAAAATTTTGGGGGTTAACTGGAACTCAGTATCTACGAAGTCTGTATTTTTTAAAAGGAATTTAAAAAACCATATCACAAAATTTTAAGGTGGGGTTTTTTATTACAAACCCCTTTGGTTCCCCCGCGGATGAACTCGGGCAGGCAAAAATTATTTATTCTGGGCCATCCCGGGGTTTTAAAAGTTTGGAACCCTGTAAATTTACATTTTTGCAATCCTTTTTTCGGTATTTCACATGTTTTTTTTCTGGTTTGGGAATAATTGAAAAGTAACATTCGGTGAAATTTTCTGAAAAAAGAGGTCGTCCTTCAGCCTTTACACTTGTCAAAAAACCTTTGTGAACTACATTCCCCAACCGAAAAAAGAAAACTAACCAAACCCCGACAGTGAATTATATGCACTCGAAGGGGAAAAATAAAGGGGAGAAAGGTAAATAAGGAACAAGATTCTTTTTTGTCCTGATTGCGTTTTTTGGGTTCCCGGTAAAATCCCCCGTTTTTTTGAATTTATCATACACAATCAAATTTCGATTAGTAATTTCATAATTATTTAAGAAAATGCAAAAGATGTCTTTAAAAAATTTGGGAATTCAAAATAAAAAAAAAGGTATTCAAAAACTTTATTTTTTTAGTTAATATGAATTGTTTCCCAAAATTTTTAGTGATTTCTAAAAACGTAAACCAAATTCCGGGGTCCCCTTTGCACTCATTTATTTAAATAGATTTTTTTTTAAATTAAATTTTCCGGAAATTTTGTATGCAGATTTTGCTATTGTTTTTAAAAAAGATATTATGCTTTAAAAAAAACTTGAAAAAAGTCGACTTTTTTTTATCCATAATCAGAAATAAAATAAACATAAAAAACTGTTTGTATTCATAAATTTCTACGTAGTTATAATATTAACATCCCCAAATTAATGTTTAAAAAACAAACATATGATCATATATTTTTTTATATTTCGTTTTTTAAATCCCTTTAAATATATTGGTTTATTTTTTTTATATTCATCCCTTTTTGTGCATTTTGAACAGCCATTTTTTTTTTTTTTTATTTTTTCTTGATAAATCATGTGGGTCTCAATTTTTTTCTTGAAAGCACATCCCGAAAAGGGGTCACCCTATCGTTTCTTTTTTTAAAACCCCATTTTATGTTGAAAAAATCCCTTTAAAAAGGTATCCGACTACGTTCGGAACCGTCATTTTCAAAAAGCGTGAAAAAATGGATAATATTTATGATATTTAGCATAACTTAGTTTAAAGGCAATGTATAAAAAATTGGGTTAAGAATAGTATTACAAAAAAAATTATTTAAGTACAATTTTTTGACAAAAATTAACTTAGAAAAAACCCTTTTTTTTTCCAAAATGTTCTCCTTTTGTAAAAATGCTTCTATTGTATTAATATTTTGTCTGTCTATAACAAAGATTTTGTACAGAGGCTCAACTAAATTTTTAAAACCCATAATTTTGGAAATCGGTTTATCCATGTTTTGAAAACAAAAAAGGGAAAAATTTTTAAGAAAAGTACGCCGATAATTATTTAAAAGGGTTTTGAAATTTTCTGAAAATAAGGGAAATTGTTAAACACTCATGGTTGAGCCTCTGAAAAAGGGGCCCGGGGTATATGGGCAAAATATTTAAACAAAAGCTTGTTGGAGGGAAAAAAAGGGTATTCAAGGGTAAAACCCCAAAATATTGTTTTTAAAAATTTTTTTTAAATCATAATTTTCCTTTAAAAACAATTTTATACATGTATTCTAATCTAAGTGACATTAAATATCATGAAAATTTCATTTATCCCTTTAAAAATCAGGGTTTCCCCGAACGTAATCGGAATACCAAAAATTCAAATATCAATAAGAACAAGGGAAGGGTTTTTGTATTCTTTTTTTTGGGGAGACCTATAAGTTTAAAAAGAAAATTTTTTTTAAAAAAAAATTGAAGCCCTTTAATCTTATGGGGAAAAAAAAAGGTTCCAAAGTTCCTCTCTTTATTTTTCCCACCTAAATATCTACGGAAAGAGGGAACTCCTTTCACTCTACTTTTATTTCTTTTGGGGTTCCCTTTCATACACCTGCGGCACACGACGCGATCCTTACGGAAGAGATTAATTCATTAAAGTCCTATTTTCCTCGGATAGAGAAAACACAACTCAAACCATCAAGGACAAGGCAGGAAGAAAAGAAATAACTAAGGTAATCAAAAACACAACAGGCACGTTCATTCCGCATCATTCTGATCACAAAGTAATGCATTACGCCGTCATTGGTATTTACAGGGTATATTTTTCTTATTTTTCTTCTCTAGTCTCATATTATATATGTTCTTCTCCACCACCTCACTAAAAGAGGAGATAATCTTACGGGAAATTCATCCTCACTTCTTATCCTAAGGACATATTAAATTGAAACAATGAACTTAGAAAACTTATTCGTATTAAAGAGGTTATTTAAGTGTTTTTCCCCTTTTCCCAAATTTAAAAAATTGTCGAACTCTATAAAAGTCAGTAAATTAAAATTTAAAATTTTTTCTTACTTTTTTTTTTCCCCCTTTTTTATCAATTTCTTTTCTAGATTGCGAGATTTAAATTCAAATCAAAAAAGTTCCACCTTTAAAATATATTGCTCATATAGTACAAAATAAATTAAAAAAAATGTCAAATAAACTATTAATCTTTAAGCCCTAAATGCTTTTTTGCTTTTTTTTGCATTACTTAAAAAATTTTTAATTTTTAAAAAAGAATGATAATGAATTATATACACTCATTGCCATAAAACGCTTTTTCCAAAAAAAAGATTTGTCGGAATAAAACAAAATTTTCCCCTAAAGCAAAACGTTGATGAAATTGATTACAAAATAAAAGAAAAATTATCATTAATTTGTAGAAAAATTAAAAAATAAATGGGGGGTTATAGTACCATGTTGGGGGCCCCTTCTAAGAAATAAATCCCGGGCGTGATACGGTCGAGCAGGGCATACAAATCAAGATATAATGCCCTGCTACCTTCCGTCCACAGTTGTAATTAGACTAAACTCGTAAGTTTTGTCTAACTTATTAACTATACATTTTCATTATCTCATTCATCTGCAAACTTAATCTAGTTTTTGTAAGCAAATTACAATCTGCTATTCAGAAAAAATAAAATTGATGCTCTAATATAGAAGTCCTACATTCTTGAGAACTACCTTAGTTATTTACCTAAAAATAACTTATCATTTCGTGTAGAAAATGTTCAAAACAAAGGATCATACTAAATTTTTTATTAAATCATGTAATCATTTTACATTGGACAATATTATAAAGAAACGTTTTAGATTATTAAACGACCCACTTATAGTGTAATTCGATGACATAGGAAATATTTTTAGACCGACACTGTTAACAGCAGGTGGTTTTGCAATGTAAATAAATTACACCTGGTGTAAATGCATTAAGCTTACAATGTTTAAATAAAAAGCAAATGTTGTTAAGAGTTTTGATATTTCATTCATTTTTCAAAAGGATTGAGAGAGGCAAAACATATTGTACTTTAATATAACCATAAAATAATTGTGTATTTTATATTTAACTTTCTCTAGTAAAAATTAAAAAAATTCAGGTGAATTGGGAACTGTAAGCAAATATAAACATGTTAAATTTCGAATCTCAATCGATACATACATCTTTACATTGTACATCAGTCTCGGATAAGAGTAACTTATATCGTATAGGCTGAATCATATTTTCATATTTAAGTTATATATAAATCTTATTGAGTATAAAATATTACCTCAAAATATTACCGAGAAAGGGCTCTTTTAATATCTTTTAAAAAACAAAATATTTGATTTAGAATTTTTGTAGAACCCAACCCCGAAAAGGGAAGCTGATTTCATTATTATATAATCTTAAAAGCTCTCTCTCTTTTATATATATATATATATATATATATATATATATATATATAAAACCAAATATTTTTTTTAAAATATATATATATATACATATTTTTTTCTTCGTTCATAATTTTTGTTATGTATATATATATACATTAACAAAAAAATTATGAACGAAAAAATATGATGGATAAAAAAAATATGTCAGTCGTAAAAAATTTGGGATGGGACTTCCAGACTCAAATAGTGACTTTTTTTTTTGTAAGATGATAGTTTGCTCCCCCACCACAAACGCTTCTACGTTTTAAAAAAAAGAGTATTATACCCAGGATTTCAGAATCTTTTCCAGTTGGCGGAAACCCTTTTTTCCCAAGAAAAGGGGTAAATAAGGTATGACAAGTTGAATATATTCTTCTTGCTTTAAAAGATAAGAGGGAAATTACTTATATCGATTCTTCACCATTGAAACTTAGAATGTTAGATTATTGATACGTTTTTTGTTATACATGATTGAGGGAAATAGGATGTGACATATTAGGCTTTTTATTTTTTTCATTAAATAAAATCATTTGGTGTTTTTTTTTTTAAAGAATATAAGCACAATAAGTGTAAAAAAAAAAAAATTTTTTAAAAAATTTTGGGGGAAAAAATTTTTGGGGGTAGTGAATAAAATTTTTTTATGATAAGATGTTTAAAAAGTTTTAAATGTATGAAGTTATTAATAGGAAAAAAAATAAAACAAAAATTTTAAATTTTTTGGGGGAAATTTTTTTATATATTTTCAATACCCCTTTAAATACGATCATATCAAAAACAAATAAAACCAATGAAACATAAAAGAACTCTATAAAAGTTATTTTTAATATGGGGTGTAAAATCCCTGAAAATTTGGGGTTTAAAAAAACCCTCCCCAAAATTATTTATTGCATTTAAACCCCCGTTCGTTACCCAGACCTGCAAGCTGGTAGGGTGTGTAAAAAGTATATAAACAACCCAGAATCACATAGGGAAAGCAAGGTCACAAATGTCTAATTCGAGCTGTGATGCAAAAAGTAGGGAAAAAAACATAAATAGTCACACATTTATGAGTCCCGAACATATTGTTTCGAATTTTTGTGTAAATAGAGTAAATAGTTTGTTTTTTGATTTTGTTGGGGATTTTTTTACTCTATTTTATATAAATTTTATTTTAAAAAATTTTACTATTCCCCAAACGCCGTCCCCACGCTATAGTTTGGGGATTCAAATGAGAACTTGGGGGAAATCCTAGCATTAAAACCCTGTTGGGATCATTTGGGGGGGGGCTTTTTGGGGGCCCGGGCTCATTGGCAGCCCAAACTGGCGAGTTTGGGACCCTCTGGATTCTTCTAGAAATTGGGGGATTTTCTCCGCCCAAAAATTTTACCCGCTCAATGAATTTGGTTTTTCTGTAAAATTTTTCCCCTGGGTCCATAAAAAAGAGCGGTGATAGCCCCCAACGAAAGGGATCTTGATTCTACCAGTGATTAATTTAACTTTGTTTTTATTATCGATTAGCTCGGGTGTGCTTTTGGAATAATCCCTTTTCATACGTGTATTTTAAACACTGATAATTTTGTTTGGTTTCTGTTGAAGTTTGAAGACCTTCGGAGTTTACTCTGTGAAATGTTTTCTACAGAGTTTTTACATCCCACCTTGGCCTGCGAGATCCCAGATCTCTCTTCAAGGAAGGCCCTATCTGATTTGTGGATGACAGATCTGGGGTCATCAACAAGCCAGCACTGTCCATTCCCAGTGTTGACCAACAATTACAACAACAACCCGGAAATTTCCCTACCACAAAAATAACATTTGGTCGGTTTTCCCCTAATCTCTGCTAATTATGCCATAATCTGTAAATATTATTACAGTAAAATATTAAAAAAATCACATTTTAAATAAAAATGCATTTTTAAAAATCAATTCATAGTAATAAAAAGATGATAATCGTCTTTTAACTTTGAACAAAAAACTGGGAAAATTCATCTAAATAATATTAAATATCCACGCATTTTTTTAAAACCCCCAAAATTTCATTAAAAAACCCTATAAAAAATTTTGTAAGTTTTTCACTAATGGGTTTTAATACATATATCACGGGGGTCCCGGTAAAAAATCTTACGGGCTCTTCTTTAAAAAAATTTAATTTATAATTCACAAAAAAACGGCAATAATTAAAAATGGGTTAGAAATTGCCAGGTTACTAAAAATGTGTTAATTTTTTTTCCCTGCATGGCTTTGACTTCGGGGACCTTTTTTAAATTTTATTGATATTTGATGATATGATTCGAGTTCTACAGTTTTAAATTTTTGATAAATATGGGGTGTTTCTTCAATAAAAAAGAGAAATTCGATATTCTTGTTAACCTCGTATTAAAGAAATTTCATTTTCATTTAATCAGAATCTTTATAAACAGATCAAAAGGTTACCTCAGGGTGGTCCCGCCAAATAATTTTTTGCGAACCTGTATTTACATTTTTTTTAAAATTTACCATATTGTTAATGATTCTTACTTGGTTTTTCTTTTTTATGGATGATTTAATAATTTTTTGGGAAAATAATGGGAAAATAAACCAAATATTACATTTTTACCCCGACTATCTCAACCTCCCCTTTAAAAATAACTTTAACTCTAAATATGGTAGGGGAAATTTTTGGTTTGATTTGCATCTAATTAACAATAATGTAGTCAGTAACATTTTTTACAAAGAGATTCTTTTTTAAATTCCAATTTAAAATTCCTGTATGGAACTTTAAATTGCATTTATCAATTTTTCAGAAATGTTATTTTAATTTTTATTTAGAAATGATAACTTAACTACCCACAAAATCGATAAATTTAATAATATCAAAAAAAATTTTTTTAAAAGTTGTTTTAGATCATAATACCCTTTTAACTTCTTAAAAACTTATAAACATCACAAATATATTAGTCGTCTTGCTACATCTGATTCCAAATCCACCCCCACAACAATGGATTTCAAAAATCAGCATGTTAGTGGTCTTACTGTGAAAAATTTATCATTTAAAACTCATATCACAGTTTACATCTTTTCCCCACACATCTTAAACATCTTACCCCCACATTTTTTACCCCCAAACCAAATTAGAACCCCAGCAAAATTACATTTTTTACAATCAACCAATTCAAAGCCCCCAAAAAATTTATTATCATCTATCTCGATATCTATCTAGCCCCGTTAGTGTAAAAGGTGGTTCAAAGATAAAGTTCAAGTCCCCAAAACTCTTGATTCTCTTGGAAAAGGGGTCTGTAAAATGGAAGATTTCGTTTAATAATTTATTTATTTATTTATTTTTTTTATTTTTTTTTTTCTGCTTTAAAAAATTGGGGGGAATTTGTTTTTAAAAATATTAATGGGGGTTTTATCCTTTCTCTCCCGTGAGTTTTTGTATCTTTGAATTTTTTTTTTATTTTTTATATACTTTGGGGAAAAATTTTTTTTTTATATATATATATACTTTTTAAAATTTTTTTTTCTTTTATTTGGTTTTTCCCACCGAGTTGCAAAGGGGGAAAGGGTTTGGGGCCTTAAAACTAAATCTAACCCCCTTATTCGGTCCTAGGTCCCAAATTGCATTCTGACTCGCTAGGTTCTTTTTATAGTTCCTTTTTTTTTGTATTTTTTTTGTTTTTTCATGTTTTTTCTTTTTTTATTCTTATTACGTTATTTTTTTGTTAAAGTTCATTATCTATTATTTCTGGTTTTTGAAATATTACACAAATTTATTTTTTATATATATATATATATATATATATATATATATATATATATATATATATAACAATTTTTAGCAAGGTAACACTCAAGATATACTTTACTTTAAGTAAAAAAACAGAGATTATTAAGAGAGAAAAAAAGTATGGAACACAGAAAAAAAGAAAAGTTTAAAAAAAGATGTTTTTTCTAAATTTTTTTACCCGCATATTTCCATTTAAATTTTAAAACCCAAATTTAAAAAAAAACGAAAACAATTTTAACAAATTTGCAACAATTAAACAATTTTATCTACTTTTACTAAAAAATTCTGTAAACGAAGGGGTATCTTTCGTAAACTTGGAACGCATTTAAACTTTTTAAAATTTCATGGTTTAAACTAATTCTTAAAATAAGGGATTTAATGTTAATCCCTTTAAACCCCAATTATTTTTAATTATGGATACGAAGAACAAGATTTAGAGCTTTTGTGTCCCCCAATCATGTTTGTTTTTTTTTCTAAAAAATTCAAAACTTGTTCTGAAGTCTTCCTTTCTTTTCAATAAATTATGCTTTTAAAATGAAAAAGTAATTTTTTCAACTAATGTAATATAACTAAGTAAAGCAATAAAAAAGTAACAATGTAAAACAATTACTTTGATATTAAATTAAAAAAGGGGAAAAAAAAAATTCGCGGGGTTTTTTTTGTATTCGAAAGGGGAAAAAAAATCATTGACAGAAAAAAAACATTCCCTCTGTAAAATAGGAAACATTTTTTCCCCAAAAAAAAAACATTTGAAGGGGAAAAAATTTAAAGATGTATTTTCCCATTTTTCCAAACAAAAGGTTTTTTCCCAAAAACTCATGAAAAAATATGTAGAAAGTGAAAGCTATCAAAGGAATCATGCTATTTCTCGATATTTTCTGAATGCTTTTTGGCATTAAGGAGTCAGATATGTCAGCGGAAGAATCTATCGCTGTTTACAAAACTATGGACTTTTTTTCATTTTTAGAATGTTTTTATCAAAAACAACTCCCGTTCTCATCCAAGCATTTTTTATTTTTGTAGAAATTTCTACAAATATGGGAAAATATTTAAAAAAGAATGAGACTTTCCCGGTAGGGGTATAATACAAATATATCACTAAATATAGAGAACTTATATGCCAAGTTTGGTTTAAATTTTACCATTATCCGAATTTTGCACACGATAGTTCTTAGAGATAACATAATTTGAATCAAAATTACACAAGTCATCAACCTACTAAATTATTTTCTCTTCAGCTACGCCATCATTAAAAAAGGGTTAAGGGAAACTAAAATGATTTCTTTTTTATCCTTGGTCAAAATAGGGAAAATAATTCTCCCCTTTTTTTAAAAAGTTTTAATTTTTGGGAAAATGCAAAAAAAAACATATGTAAAAATTTTTGCACCCAAAACATATAAGGGGTGCAAACACACAAAATATAAAAAAATTTTAATAACCCTTTTTAAAATAAAATTAAAAAAAACCCCCAAAAATTAAAAAGGATAAATAACACTTTCCTGCTCTTTTATAAGGAATCTTTCATTCCAAACTACAATTACTATTTTCGGGGAAATTCTTTCATTTGTTCAGATTTTGTAACTTATAATGTGTAAAAAATTTTTTTTAAAAAAATCAATGTAACAATTTTTATTTTTTTAAGGGGGAAAAAAAAACAATAATGTTTAAATTTTCATGACTTTTGTTTTTTATATAATGGTAATAAAAAAAATCCCAAAGGGGAAAAGGGTAAACAATCTTCATGTATTCAAAAATAAAAAATTTAAATTTTTGGGGTTTTTTAAAACTTTTTCCAAAAGGTGTTTCTTTTTTCACGATTTAAAACATTTGCTATTTTTTCCTATTGAAAAATATTAACAAGGAGAGGGCACGAATAAAGAAATTCATTTAGGGTTGAGACTTAGTGTAATAGTAGTACTCCTATATGGTGTTCAACCCTCAATGTGTAATTCCGCCGAATGGTCAGTCAATTTGGAGAAAAAAGCCTTCGAAATTCATGCTTAGCTTTTATAAAATTAAATTTCAATTTCCTCTTACGATTTCGTAGCTTGGTTGATGTATCGTCTGCATACCATGCGCGAGATCTGGGTTCGATTCATCTGTCAATTTTTTTTTCATTTCATTTAATTATTTTTAAAATTAAATAAACTTATTTATGAAAGGTTTATTAAATATTGAATGATATTTTATGTAATTATTTTGTAATTTTTTAAAGTTAAAAAATACTGTAACTATATAAATATTTATATTAAAAATTTTATAAATATATTTTAAATTAATAAATAATTTTAATAATAAAATATATAATAAATATTAAATGATATTATACATAAAAATTAGTTAAAATAGTTTTATAATGTGAAATAAAATATTATACATTATATAACATAATTTATAAAGTATATTATGATTAAATTAATTATTTTATAATTAATATAATAAAAAATATGTCTTTTTTACATTATTAATTTAATTATTTTATAATTTTGTAAAGCATCTAATAAATCCTTTTTAAATAAATTTAAATATTTTTTAAAAGTTTATTTAAATAATTTTTTAAAATGAATAATTATTTCAATTTACAAATAATAAATTAATATTAATTTTAACAATAAATTAATAATAATTTTAATAATAAATTAATAATAATTTTAATAATAAATTAATAATAATTTTAATAATAAATTAATAATTTCAATAATAAATTAATAATTTTAATAATAATTCTTATTAATTAATTTTAGTTATTCATTATTTTAAATAATTTTAAATAGTAACTATTTTAAATATTTTTATTAATAATAATTTTAAATAATTTTAATAATAAATAATTTTAATGATAAACTTATTTAATTGTTTTTACTTTATAAAATACAAAGTAAGTATATAAAATATCTTTTAATATTTAATCAACCTTTCATAAATAAGTTTATTTAATTTTAAAAATAATTAAATGAAATAAAAAAAATTGGCCTATGAATCGAACCCAGATCTCGCGCACAGTACGCAGACGATATATCAACCAAGCTACGAAATCATTGGAGGAAATTGAAATTTAATTGTATAAAAGCTAAGCATGAATTCCTAAGTCTTTTTTCTCTGAATTGACTGGCCATTCGGCGGAATTACATTGAGCGTTGAACACCCTAAAGGAGTACTATTTTTACACCAAGTCTAGATCCCAAATGAATTTCCTTAGCCGTGCCCTCTCCTTGTAAGATGAATCTATAATAATAATAAAGAGTCAGTTGAGATATGAAGCCGTTATTAAAAATATGAACACGTAACGTTTAAAACAAAAATGACGCTGTAAGTTCTCAATTTCTTTTAATTATTTATTCACAAGTAATTGTAGTATAAGTCTAAGTGTGATAGCAAGGTTTTTTAAACTACTTTACAAACGATTTTTTTCTTCTTTGTTTAATATTTCTTATATATATATTCAACTTAAACACCACATAAATTTGATATTCTGTTAAATTTAACAATATTAAGACATTAATGTACCATATGTCATGCAATTTTCAAAAGAAATATGCAGATATTTCTTTGAATGATAAAATAACTACCGTTAGTAGTAATTGTGTATTCAATACCAGCGAGAGATCACTCTAATATTAATATAAATATTAAGGTTTAAAAAAAAAAAAAAAAAAACTATTTCGCAATATGTTTCATTTTTTAAATGTAGGCGAAAACAGTTTTACTTTTCAAAAGAATGATGATCTAAAGCTGAATAATATATTTTTCAGGTTTCTCGAATAGATTTATAGTAATTAAGTTATTCAAACCAAATTTATATTAGAGCCTGTTATTCAATTTTTAATTCCCAATTAGGTTAACTACAACATAAAGAATCATTTTAAGTTACCACTTCGAATAAATTATATACTACTTAAAATAATTTTAGGATGTAATTTTTACTAACAGAAATCTCTTATCTATTGGGTTATTGGTCATTGATATAAAAACTATTATATTTAAAGAGAAATTATTGATTTTTATACTTTCGAAAAGTGTGACAGCTTTCACAATAAGCGGATGAAACTCAAGATCATTGATAATAAAAGGAAGGCAAAAAAATTAGAAGTAGGGCCTTAATCATGGTAAAGTTACTTCATTATTCTTTTTTTGAAAAAGAGATAAAAGAAAAGAAGACTTTTCCATTTTATTGCTAAAATCATTAATTCGGAGCTATTCTTGAAGCATTTAATCATTATTCGATAATGTGCTTCTAATTAAAAAGTGAATTAATAATTTTTTCCACCTTAAAAATGACGATAAATTTCTGAAAAAAAAAGGCAAAATGATTAGTTTCTTAGTAATTTAACTCTCATCTTAAGATTTTGATGGATCTTTAAAAACTTTTAATAAACTTGCTAATTAATAGTCTTGAATGTGCAGTTCTACTTAAGATTAATGGACCCTTTTCTTTTTTTATGTTCAATTATGATTTTAGCACACTTTTAACATTGTTACAAGTTTTTCTCTAATGACGGGATATATATTTTAACCATTATTGTGGAATTACAAAATGTTATATAATCTTCTACGATACTGACATTTTTAAATACAATAGTTGAAACAATATTTGTGTGAAAAATAAGGTTGAGGTTTTTTATTTTTTTCTTTTAAATTTTGTTTTACTTTGATACAGATTAAAAAGAATAATAGCCTATCAAAAAACAAACAGAAACCATCAATTCAATTATATGCATAGTAAAAAAGGTATTTGTTCAACACTTAAATCTTAAGTTAAATAACTTTCCTAAAAATATTGACTGTTAATAATTCTAATGTGATTAATAGGATTATTACCGTTCATCCATTTAGTTTTAAAAGACAAATAAATAAATAAAATTTAAATCACTTAATCTTCGGATTTTTCTTCAACAATTCTTTGATGGTACAAATACAGTAGTTAAGTAGAAACTTAGAGAGAAAAATAAGCATATGCTAGAGTAATTTGTTTACAAACAACCTGTTATTAATCAAATGAATTCATTCTTTGAATGAAAACGTTTGTAAATTTTTTAAAAGTAGCATTCTCTTTTCCCTATAACTAATTAAAGTAATGGCTATTTTAATTAATTACTTTTAAATATCAAATTGGATATCAAATTTATTTTAAAATATCATTAATTTTGTCTTTAATTAAGCATAACATTTTTATTTTCCTCTGTTGTCTTTCTACTCAATTTTAACTTATAAAGGCGAGTGAATATTAACGTCGCACTGTTCAGCTACCACGAAGGCGTTTGGCGATGGACCTCATGATTTTGAACTATGGTCAAGTGACGAGGACGACACCTGAGCTGACACCCTTCTCACACCACACCAACAGGAAGACATTTGAGCTCTCGACATATTTAACGTGGATCACTCCCTTGCACGGTGGGTCTTTAGAGGTACTGGGCTCGAACTCGTGACAAGCCAGCTACGATCCAATACCTTAACCAATAGGTTACCACGGTCACTTACAGTGGTGACCAAAATTGTGGACACTTTTTTAACTTGTTATGTTTTTTAAGTTTGTATGCTTATAGAAAATTTTTTGTTGCAAAAAATGCTAAGTACTTCATATCTTTTTAAAGAAAATTTAATACTAAATTCAATGCAATAAAGAAAATTCAAATATTTGCAACGCAAAAAAGTTATGCTGCAATAACTGTCGGTATACATTAGATACTGATGATAGCAGTGAGTTATCAGAGATTAGTGAGGTTGCATTTATTCTTCATTACAGCTTAACATCGATGTTTCTTTGAGCTGAAAATAGTTTTAAGCTTTTCCTTCGTTATTACATGATGCGAGGAAGCAATTATATCCACAATTAGTTCCTTTTTATCTTTTCATGGGTACCTCATTCGGACAAGAGTTTTCAATTGGATAGAGGTCAGGACAGTTTCCTGGCCAGGATATCATGATATTTAGCTAAAAAGCAATGACATCAAATAAAAAAGTAGATTGGATACATGTGTGACGAGAAAGGGGTATTTCGTTTGTTAAAATTACATAACAGGTGGGTAGTTCAGTGACTACAGCTGGAGACTGAACGTTTTATTTAAGATATCAGGAGACAAATTTTATTTAAAAAAAACAGTAAAATGATGAAAAAGATGCACCATATCTGTTGATGACAGAAGAACAAAAATACTATTTTTCAGAGATAAAAGAATTTCATGGATATCCATCAGAAGTTATCTGAGTGAGGGGTGTTTCTGTCAGTTCAATAATAATCAGGAGTAGATTACCTGATGTAAGACTAAAAGGTAGAATTCCATGAAAAAAGCCGTATCTCAATTTACAGCTGCACTAAAAGGGACTACAACAGGCAATGGAACTCATTAATTGGACAAATGATTATTAGTCACAAGTCATATGAGATACGAAACTAAAATATCGTTATTCTATAGTGATAGCCTAAAATATGTAAGACATAGAATAGCATCCAGGCAACTGTTAAGTACCCACATAGTTTTATCATTTAGTCATGCATATCAGCAGATGGTATGAGTCGCCTTCATAGCATCGATGGGTCACTGAATGTCATAAAATACATTGGCACCATTCTAAAGTCAAAATTTATGTCTTCCATCAGGGATCTATTTACCAGCAATCGTTCATTTATTTTTCAGCAAGAGATTCTGCTCCTTGTTACTTAGTAAAGTAATTGAAACACTGGTACCGTTCTAAGATCATTGAGTGGTTGTCCTGGCCAGGAAACAGTCCTGATTTCTGTCCTACTGAAAAATTGTGACACAATTTCAAAACTCTTGCCCGAATGAGGTACCCAGGAAATAAAAAAGAAAGTAAATGAGGGTATAATTGCTTCCTGGCATCCTGTAATAACGAAGGAAAAGCTTAAAACACTATTTTCAGCTCAATGAAACATCGATGTGAAGCTGTAATGAAGAATAAACGCAACCTCACTAAGCTCTCAAAACTCACTGCTATCATTAGTATCTAATGTACAGATGGGTGACAAAATAATACGAACACCGCGAAAATGGCATGGCCCATTTCAAAGACGCACAGCACGTATGTCATTTTGCGTTGCAGTCCGCCGCCTAGCGGATTCGAAAGGTAATGTATCAGTCCGCTCAACAGCTGCAATAGGTGTTGCACGCGTCTATTGTAATTTCTGAAAACGCAATAATGACGGACCTGTCAGAGTTCGAAAAAGGTATGATTGTTGGAATGAGGTCGCTGGTTGCTCGGTGACAGAAACAGCTAATTATTTGGGGCGTGCAAGAAGTACTGTATCTGCCGTTATGACAGCATACAAAGTGCGGGAATGTGGCGTCTGGAAAAGCACAACAGTGGACGGAAAAGAAAGCTTACCGAGAGGGATAAAGAGTCTTAACCCGCATAGTGGCCCGAAGCGCAAGCAATCGCTATCCCAAACAACGTCTGAGGTGAATAGTCATCTTCGTAACCCTATTTCAGCAAGAACCGTCCAAAGGGAACTGCATGCTTCGAACTTGTATGGAAGAGTTGCAATTCGTAAACCTTTGGTAACAGCACGTCATGCTTTTACAGCGACGCCAGTGGTGTAGAACACACAGACAGTGGACCCCACAACAGTGGCAACAAGTTATCTGGTCGGATGAATCAACGTTCTCCCTATTCCAGACCACCGGACGAGTTTATGTGGGAGAACACCCAAAGAAGCATTTGCTCCTGAATGCATCATGCCGACTGTGAAGCATGGAGGGTCCCTTATGGTATGGGGGCGATATCTTGGTGGTCTTGGGCCGCTTGTTACTCTGCATGGCAAGGTTCAAGCTGCCCACTATGTCGATGTCCTGGGGATCAGGTGCATCCATTTGTCCAACTTTATTTCCCGGAGAATGCCCATTTTATCAAGACGACAACGCTCCTATCCACAGAGCTAAAATCGTGCAAGAATAGTTTGCAGAGCATGAGGGGACGTAGGTCATCTTTCTTGGCCCCTCAGTCACCTGATTTAAATATTATTGAATATTTGTGGGGATATTTGAGTCAAAGACTCCGTGCTCGATTCCCCCACCATCTACGATTTCGGCATTAGAGACCGCTCTCCACGAATGGCTTCATATTCCATTAAAAGTTGTTCATGACCTCTATGCGTCCATCCCACGTCGCATACAGTCTGTAATTCAGTCAAAGGGGGTCCAACTCCCTATTAATAAAGCATTTCTCCTCTTTCATAGGTGTTCGTATTATTTTGTCACCCATGTGTATATCGTCAGTATTGAATCCAGTATTAAATTTTCTTTAAAATGATATAAAATACTTAGCAATTTGTGCAACGTAAAATATTCTATAAACATACAAACTTAAACATAACAATCATCCAAAAAAGTGTCCACAATTTTGGCTACCACTGTATAATGGCTAGACACGTGACAAAAATAGATTATATATTCATTAACTGTTTTTTTTAATTCGCCCATCCATAGCAATCAGAGCGAAGAGAACAAAACATTTGATATTCATTCTCTGCTCAACAAACACCATTTCTTTCAATCACCGGTTAATAATTGCATCCACCTACAAAACCGAACACCGTGTTGAGCCACCGACCCTGTGATTTGGGGCAAACCACTTTTAGAAAAGTTGAAGGACACAGTGACAAAGAAATGATATCGTAGTCACTGTACACTGCAAAAATTTTTCATGTTACAGGCTCAGTTTAGGAACTTTTGAATCCTACATCATATAATAGTTTGATTGTTCATTAACAGCAACACAAAGGTATTGGAGATGGACCTTGTAATTTTGAACCATGTTCAAATGCCGAGGAACACATCAGATCAAGCACATCCCAATCTCCAAAAATCCGCACTCTTTAAACGTGGTGATTTCGATCCTCCCTAGATTAATAGCCCTTTAAAAGGTGCACCTTTTGGGGTACCAGGATTCGTACCTACCACTTGAAAGATACAACGCCGATCACAAATTCACGACCATGACCACTCCCACAGTTAATAAAGTCGTTTGTTTGTCAAATAAGATTAATTATAACATATATCTATCCTTTTGTGTGTTGTTTATTATAGGTTCCTTCTTTATTTACAGCTCTCAAAGAACAATTTCTAATATATTTTTTTTAAAATAAAAATATATTTATTCTCTTTTAATCTTGATTCGTTTACTTGTAATAGTTCGTAAATGGATTCACTTATATTCGTAAAGGATCGATTAAGTAATGAAATCAGGGATTGAATTATTTTTTTTACTTTAACAACTGGACGCAATTCTAGCAATATATGTAGAAGAAAACAATATACTGGTTGTGACATACACACACACACACACAAAATCGAGACATGTCTAATGAATCATTGTTCATACAGAATCAGTTTTCCAAAACAATATCACCCTTAAACAGTTCCCTTTAGTATTCATACATTTCTGCATTCTGTGCTGCAATTGCTGGTAACAGTTCTGGATCAGCCCTTCAGGAGATTATCCTTTACAGGAACCTCTTCAAATGAAGTAAAATAGGTTCCTTTTAAGCAAGATTTAACTTTAAGAAATAAAAAAGTAGCATGGGGCCAAATCAGGTGAATAAGAAGGATGCTTCTTCATAGTTATGTTTTCGCTGGTCAGGAACTTCTTGACAGATAGGGCCATGTGAAATAATGCACTGCAACAGTCATTCATCACTCCCCAATTCTGGGATTTTTTCCTTAATTTTTTCACGAAGTCTTTTTAGTATTTCAATGTAGCAGTGTTAATTAACAATCTGACCACTGATGTGAGTGGGATCCAACTCATATTTCGAGTTTGGGAGCACCGGAAGGTTTATTATCTTCCACGCTGACCCTTCTCCCTGAAATTCGCTTATACCAGGATGGCGACCTTTATGGATCACCGTTGTGATATGGTCGCTCTATGGTGACCATATCTTTGATTGACAGCGTGAATTAGAGGTGTAGGATTCTCAAAATGATCAGACATTTTAAAATTCTTAATATGACTTTATTAAGAATATAACTTAAATCTCTAATAACTTAGATAAATTTTAATAAATGAGAATCTAATAAACCAAACACACAGCAATAGTTAAACCGAATTCCATAATTTAGACCACTTTATCTAAGTAATTATACTATCCGCCTACTTTCAATTCTGATAACATTACAAGTCCTAATATCAAATAATCAGTCCTACCTTAATCCAAACTAGGATTCAATCACTTTACAGAAACACCTGAGCGCGCGTGCAATGGTATGCACTTTGTAACAATGGCTCGATATCTTGGTAACTTTACGATAGGCTGTCAATTCGCACTCGTATCTCTTCCAAACATAACTTTCCCTAAATTGCCATACTACTTACTGAAACTTCTGTTCTTTTAAAAGCTATCTTATTTGCATTTCATAATCGTATTTCATTTCTTGGATTTTCGTTGGAAAAGATTTGCCATTAATCTTGGCCGTCAAAGAACCCAGAGGTTATGTTACAGAAAAGACGCGTGAGCCCGTCACAACGTGCCACTTTTTTCTAAAGAAGTGTTTAATAAAGTATAGACGTGCCGTCAAATAATGTTCACTTGTGATTTTGGGTAAATAATAAAACTAAAGTACTACCAATTCAAAACTCCTTATTTATGACGGAAAAATACTTTTTGGTGCTGTATAGTTGTAAATGTTTTAGTAATACGTGCATTCAAATTAAAGTAACATTAGTGTGACTTCTATTGTTGCAGATTAGACCACAAACAACTTATTTCAAAATTGTAAGATGTTACTTTTAGTAGAATGCATGCTGAATTGGAATCATCTCCAAATGGTTTCTAAGCAATTGATTATTTTTGTTGTTGTTTCACTTTTTTGACAATAGGATTTGTGATTCATTTCAAAATACCGTTTTACCGACGATGATCTGCATACCACTGTTTCAGAACATAAAACACACACCAATTTGTCGAACCCCTTTACTAATAATGTCATACTTCTAGATTCACCAAGTGTGAAATTCTCTGTTACACTTACTATCTTGCACTTTTTGTTCTTTTGCTAAAATAGCCATATTAAATAACAGTTAAAAATCGTAAATATAGCCCAAATAAACTTTAAAATACAATTGTGTTAACTAAATTGACTAATACTCCATAGTGAACTTTGTTATTTTGAAATAAGATGCAAACCATTTTGATCACTGACGTGCCCAAAATATTGTTGACGCATTCGCCCCCATTGATGGCACGCGTCCCAATTGCTCACCATCCCTGGCTTATACCAATCAAACACATGTGCATGAGACTAAGTTTCTCCATAAACATCGGTTAATATATGAAATGCCTTCATGGCTGATTTCTTAAGTTTCTCAAGTAACTTGAAATTGACTCGACATTTTTCCCACAGAAGGCCGTTGAACTTGTTCCCTCAATGACGCAGTACTCCCAAATGGCTTGATCGATTAAGGCGAAACTTGCCACATGGTTAGAGGAGGTGCGTAAGATGGAGTCACGAAAACGGTTGTTGCCAATTCCCCTCTTTTTTCCTTCTACACACTTAGTCCCTTTTTTGTGTCATACCTTGTATTTTAATATATTATTTAAAAAAGCATCGTTATTAATTCACAAAATATGCCTTAAAGAAAGAAAAAAACTAGATTATACAGCATTTATTATTTATTTAATGCTGTACTTTCTATGTGGAAGTGTTTTTCTATCATTTCACATTAAATTTATCTGTCGAATAATTCATACACTCGACCCTTTTTTTTCAAATTAGCAAATCGATAATATAAGAGTTAATACTAAAACAGAGACAAATAAGAATCAAGAAGCTCTAAAAATCTTACAGAATTTGAAAAAAAAAAAATGTATACTGCGTTATTGTTATTAATTATACCAGTTCCAGAGATAAATTTATCCATTGAATACGAATAATAATAGTTAATGTTCTGACAAACACAGTGGATAAACTTTGACTCCCTGTGAGATATTAATCAAATTATTCGTTCAGAGAAAATCAGCTATAGATTTAATAAATTATTCTTAACTGTTTATACTCTTCCCAAACATAGAAGAAGCGGTATTGATGCTGATTAATAGATTCTGGTTATTATGAACATAGTTTTTTAAGGCAAAATAACAATAGAAAATAGTATATAGGATACTTTAGATACCTAAATGAAACAGAATGTTAATTATAATTGTTAATTTCAGTGATTGAAGTGTTTAATACTAAATACATTAGTAATTAAGCTACTGAAAGTTAGTACATACATGAATGAGAAAAAGTGAAGCAATGAAATTTTCGGCAATTATAAAAGAAAATTTGGTAATGCGGGCGTAGCTCTGTATAAATATGCATTATATTTATTATTATTGTTATTCAATTTAATCCTTTTCTGGTTAAAATTCGGAGAGAAACTTCAGAAGAACTAATTTTTTTATTTGTTTCTTATTAAAAGATATTGTGAATCTAGCTTATGTGTTCGCGTAATTTAACATCATAAAACTTTGATATTTGCGTAATTTAATTTGTTTGTTTTGAGAAATTAAATTTTATATTGCTAAAGAATTCAAATATCTGTTTAACGGTGTTTAGAAACAATTAGCTATAAGAAAGAATTTCAAAATTCTTTAGAATGTGATTTATTTGCTAAATTTTTATTGCTAAAAATTGAAAATGAAAAGAAATCTGAAACTCAAATCAGTAGAAACAATACAAGTTTTTTAACTATATCAGTTATTTTTAGGTATATTCCTTTGGAAATGTTGTGGAATACCATGCTTAAGTGTAAAATTAATTACAGTCGAACCTCCACATTTTTCTATATAGCGAACTTTTTCCTAGAACCAAGAACGTTTAACGATTTTCTTCGTAAAATAACGTCCCAATAGCGAAGTCCATTTTCTATATAACGAACTTTTTCTCTTGTGATTCAACATATTTTCTCCCTACATTCAAAGTATTTCTTGACATTTCAAGTTATTCTCTCTTTCAACTCATTTTATGGTGGTCATAAATCTTGAACTGGTTTTATTAGATGCCAAACCCCCAAAGAGCAAAGAATTACGTTTTTCCCAAACAAAGTAAACCAAATCCAGGAAACATCTTCGATATCCCCTTTGGAGTTGTCTCGTGTCCCCGTGTCTTTGAAGAAATCTCTGTTCATTTGTAGTGTTGATCAGTCGCATTGATAACTTCTTTTTATATGGCTCGAAAATGTCAAAACGTAAGTGCTTGAGCCTCAAAGTAAAAAATGTAGTTCTTCAGAAAGTGTATAAGGGCGTCAAGAAACTTTCCCTGTAATTTTTCCTACTTTCTTTTCTTTTTTCATTTTTTGATAGGTAAAATATATAAAATAGATATATATTAATTTACAAAAAGGTGTGAAAAATTACTTTTTTTTAGTACGTAATGTTTACGAGGCTAAAATTTGTTTTATCTGGTTTGTAAAGAAAATTGAAATTTTAAACCCTTAATTAAAATTTTTCCCATATAACAAAATTTTTTTGGATTTCTTTTATATGGAGGTCCGACTATATAATATTCTTTCGAAAAAGGCTTTGAAATTATCTTGTTTTAAGAAAATAATTATAAGAATTTTTCAATCCATGATTAAAAACTAAAATTTTAAATTTTATAAAATTTCTTAAATAATAAAAATTGCATAATTTTTTTTAATCTTCCCAGAATGTTTTCCCTGCCTGTCACTGAACAATATCTATTGAAAAAAAACCCTTAAGATTTCTTGGCTATTAAGTCCAAACGGAAAAAGGCTACAATTCATGGTTTGCTTTATGAAAGATATGGTCCGGGGCGTTTTGGTTTGGGCGTTTTTTTTAAAAAAAGGGAAAAGGCGATTGTTTAAAAATAACATGCACGTGTATGAAAGACATTGAATGAATAAAATTGCTGGACTGCGAATGAAAAATTGAAAATGCTTATTTTCAGATAAATCAAAAAATACATAATATCATAGCAAAAAATCGAGACAAATAAAAAAATTTAAAATTTTGTTATATGACGGGGAAAATTTTTTTTTTAGACAAAATCTTTCATCGGGGTTTTTAAATGGTTAAAAGGGATGGGGGAATAATTATTTTTCAAAAGAAAAGTTGCATAATGTAGCATTTAAAAAGAAACTGTTATCACAGTTATTTTCTAACAAAGACACAATGCAAATTTAAATTTATATCTGCCACTGTAGACTGTTTGAATTGTCATCGTTCAAAAAAAGCATGACAAGTTAAACAAAAATATTATTTTTCATATTCTTAAATTTTTTTAGAATACAAAAGAAGGATACTGCCCTTTTAAAAAGTAAATTTAGTGATTTTGGGTTTAAATTTTTTTTTTTCTTATATTTTTAAAAAAAAATTTAAAGGGTATACAGGTGTTTTTAAATTAAAAAATATCAATTGGTTCTTAAATAATTATTTTTTAACTATCTCTAAACAATAAAAAACACATTATTTTGTATTCTCAGAAATACTTCTTGTCTAATAGACCATTTACTTTTAACATGTAAAAAGGGAATCTAAAATAGTAAGAATCAGCATCTTAAAGACCAGTAAATAAGACACACCATTAAAGTGCTGGAAATAAAGCAAGAAATCTCTCATCTTAGAATAGGGGATTAAGGGGGTATTTAGCAAATTAAAGCCCCCTTAAAACTTCTTTGGGGAAACCTCATATGAGTTTCCATGACCTTTATACTTTAAATTTAAATTTGGGTATTTAATTTACCAAACAAATTTTAAGATCTTTCTAATTACATTCATTAAACATAAAAACGTTTAATTGAAAAACGTTTTTCTTTACAATTGATTCAGGAATATAATTATATATTTAAAGAAAAAATGTTTTATTGTATTTATTAAACTATTTTGTGTGTGTTTTACTATTTTTTTGTAACTGGATAGCAAAAAAAATTAACTTAACGTAGTAAAAGCGTCTATTATATTTAAAATGGCTGAGGGAAGAAAAAATGCGAGATATTGATAAAAGGATGTTTTACTCTTATATACATATTAATCCTCATTAATTTCCCCATCCAAATCTTTTTGCTTTTTTACTTTCCATTGACATTTTACATGAAATATAATTTTTTTTTAACATTTTATTGTAATTTTATTTTTTTCCTTTTAAAAAAAAATATATCCATAAATTTTACATTAATGCATTTTTTAAAAACTTTGTTCACTTTTTATTTCGACATTTTAAAATACTTTTTTTTTTATATACACATTTATTGTATGTTTATATTTTAAAAATTTTAAAATATAACAAATTTTGTGGGGAAAATGCCAAAAATTTTTGCCCAAAAAAACAACAATCATCTCCCATCCTCATTTTCCTAAGGTACATTTTAATTAAAATTTTCTTGAAACTGAATTTTTATCAAAGGGTGATAATTCATTGAATTTAAAGAGCATATGCTCTTGTTTTACAGGGTGGTCCCGAATTTGTGTCACAGGACATTTTAACAATAATTTACTGTATAGGAATGTATGGGTGCAAGTGACGCGTTGAGGCACGAATACAAAAATAAGAGACAAAAGGAAAGACAAAGTGTTTATTGAAGGCGTCGTTGACAAGTGTATTGTTTAAAATAACTGTTCAAAATTGCGTCTACCAGTAACGATACATTATTGACAGCGTTGGTGAAGTGATTGGCGTACACGTTCTATGATACATTCATAGCACAGCTGTGTCGTCATTTACACGGCCGTATATATATGCTTTTTGCATACATAAAGTTTCCCATAGTAAATGTCAGCACAATTATAAATGGCGCTTTCCCTTACTGAAATGCATCATGCTGAAAGGTGGCTAGACATTTACTGCTTCCTACCGGCAACACAACCAATAACTTCATTTCTCTTTTCATTTATTTCCCTTGTTTGCGCCTCACCGCGTCACTTGAGCCCATACATTCCATATAATAAACGATTATCATAATGTCCCGTAACTACCCTCGAAGTTTGTACCACGAATTTGGTACCACCTGTATAGTCTAATGAATAGATCACGTGATAGTCTATTAACGTGGCCTTTAGAAGGCAATTCTGTAACACTTCAGCACAAATGTTAGAGGATTCTCACGAGCACTTCTCATGACTAACAATTGGGACTTATTCGGAATGGCGTTTTATAATGTAATCTCACTTTGTAAAAGCAATGTGATATTTGCAAATCAGTAATACTATTTAAATAAAGGGTAGGGAACGAATGAGGAAAAAATGAAAGGCATATAATATTTAGATGCTGTTATAGAAGCACTATTACACGATCACAATACTTTTACTAAAAAAAATCAGAGCGCATCCACCTGAACTGGGTTCCTTTATTATAAATCTAATGATTAGATATTGTATAATAAGTATTAATTACCATAATTTTTATTTGTTAAGAGTTGTCTCACAAGCTTAATTATATCAGAGTCTTATTAGTAAAATGAACCCCATTTTTAAAGTATTTTGATAATCCTTATTCAAAGAAGAAAAAATTTATCTAAAAATATTGCTTCATCGCAATTTAGTAATTATATCTCTTACTACATTCGAAACATATACAAAAAGTTTGAGGCTTTCTGGCTGTCATGGTTTGAACTACGGTAACAATGGGAAGCCATTTTAATTTTGAATTCCGGTTACAAAATTGATGGTTGAGCTCTTTCTTTGTGGTACCATTCAATTTAGATTTCAACACTATGTATAGAACGGGAAGTCTTAACATAACATCTTAAGTCTCGACATAATTATTGGGCATCTGTTTCCGGTAGATGTTTAATGTCGTTAGGACTGAAACCCACGACTTGAAGCTGTCTTTAGAAATAGGCATGTAATTTATGATTATACCTATGTGTCACGTGTTATCAATATGACTTAACCTACCCTTCCATACATATTTCAATGTTTTTCACACATTTAATCATCTGCAAAACAGGCCTTGGCATGGATCCCACAAGTTCATGGTAGATGATTGGAGACCAATTGTTAAATCAGTGGTCACGTAAAGTCGAGATATTCCGATATGAAGATATTTGATCCCTGAACTGCCTTTCTACGAAAATTAAAATGTAATCTATCAGATTAAGATTCACGGAGTTAGGTGGCGAGGATATTAATTGGAATTCTTTTTTTTATGCTTCTCGAACCCTTCTAACACAATTCTAGTCTTTTGACATGGGACGATGTTCTACTGAAACATTCCGTTTTCAGCTTGGAAAAAACATGCCATATACGATTGCAACATTTCGCAATTATGCTCTGAAAGTCTACAATTTATTTACGGTCTTTTCTATCAGAACTAAGGATCCTAAAGTCACCCATGAGAACGTTCTCCAAAGCATAACATCGCCGTCATCAGTCTGTTAACATGAAGAGAGCTACTGTTCGACTGTAGAGGACGACTGACAAAACCATAGGCTTGAGGAATAAAAAATTGTGATTTATCCAATCATAAAACTCACATCCACTTATTTATGATCAAGTCTCAATGTTTCTGAGTACACTTTAGGCTGAGTTGGCAATGTCGCTAGGTCAATAGAGGTCAACGAGTGGGACGCCTGATGCGTAATCCTATATCCAGCAGTGTTTGCTGAACTTATGTTCCTAAACACTTTCTCTTGGACCTGCATTGTATTGGACCGTCAGCTGAGCCACTGTGTGGCGCTGGTTCTGCTTTAACAAGTGGGACAATTTCCAACGTTATATTTCTTTGATTACGCGTGGACGTCCAACAACAGAGTACCTACTTCTGGTTTCACCATTATTTATCCACTTTTCATGAATACTAAAAATGGCAGAGCACGAACAACCTACAAATCATGATACTTAGGAGATACTCCTTCTGAGTCTTCGGGCCATTACAATCTGCTGTCTTTCAAGTTCTCTTACACCAGCCGCCTTTCTTCTTGCTCGAAAAAATAAGTGCAAGAACGATAGCTTACCTGATCCATCAGAAGTTAAAAGTAATTAATCACGCAGCTTACACGCCATCCAGACGAGAGTATTGAAAAACGTGGACGAGTTCGTGATGTTTTGGCTCGACTGTGTAAATTTCATTAATAACAGTCTATTTGAAAATTAGAGTCTTAAAATTATGCAAACGAATCAGTTTTTAAGTTAAATCAATTTTAATATATTAAATAATTTATTCAATCGCTATGAAAGAGTAGAATAAAAAATCTTTTTGCAGAATTATGATTGGAGTACACCTGAATTATTTCAGTTATTACCTATAAAGTAATCAAATTTTATTTCTAAATTTTGAGAACAAAATAAAGCAGAGTGCTACACTTATTCCAAGATGAGATGTGAAAGTAAGTGAAATGATACACATATTCTATATGATAACTTCATCGTTTGACCCTTGTTCAAAATTCTGATATCTGTTCCGTGGGGATTCTTTTGTACTTTGTAGTGAGACTGCATTGCAAATCTTGCAAATCAATGTTTATTTCCCTCAGCAATAAAAATGAAAATAACTCATATAAGGAAAAAATTATGAAAATCAGTTAATAACAACAAAACGATGGTTTATTCCTTTCTTTCTTTTCCCTTATTCGTAAATTGAAAGAATGACATAAATATTTACATGAAAGAAATTTAGAATCAACATTTAAACAACCCCGGTTTTAAAACATTAGAAGATAAAATGAAAAAAGGGGGCAAACCGAAGTTAATCTAATTGTATCACTGCAACACTATTATTTCATGAGAAAGCTTCTTTAACAAATAGAAATTTCAAATATATTTCGTTTTTTCCAAAAGAATAAAAACACTTAACTTAGAGTATTTTTGCGTTTAATAGGAATGATCCAAAAGGTTCGTTGCAGTTTCTTAAAAGAATAACAAAAAAAAAAGTTCTGTTTGAGAGCAGTTAAATCTGTTTCCCCAACCTTTTTTTTTTTTTAACTGGGGCCCCCTTTTTTAGTAAATTTATACCCCCCCCCTTCCCACTCAAAAAGAACTAAAAAGGTACATAATACATGATGAAAATAAGAATTGGTTTTTTTAACAATAGAACAATTTTTTTTTAAATTTAATTTTTTCTAAAAATTTTTCCTTTTTTTTAATCGAAAAGGCACCCCAAATATATTTAAATAGAATATTATATATTTTAGCTTTAGATAGGAAAAATTGTTGGGATTGAAAAAGCTATTGATTTTTTTTTTTTTTATTTAAAAAAGTAATAAAGGGTTTTGTTATATACCTGTTATAAAAAATGCTTTTGAAAAAAGGGTTTTTATTATATGAAAATAATTCACAAAAACAACGCTTTCATAATAAAAAAATTTTAAAATTGCCGCATTTAAAAAATCACAAGTAACATCCCGATTTATTTAATTTAACTTGGAAAAACGTAATTAATGTTTTTGTGTGGACGAAGCATTTTCCTATGTCATAGACGAAGAAACATGTACCACAGGTTTTTTATGACATTCAATTTAATGTAGATCTAAATATAATGTAATTTTTAAGTTTTTCATCCACTTCTCGAACTAATGAAATATATGAAATTTCGTACACATGATAGAAATGATTTAAATACATACTATTAAGATAAGGTAACCAGTATTAAAGTATAATTTTTATACAATCGGGGCTTTTTAGTCTTGTTTTTATATTTTGGTTTTCGGAAGCCCCCCGATCCATTTGAAGGACCCCCAATTTTTCTGGTCCTTTACTGCTCTCTCGTAAACACCCACAAAAGGGTTACCACCCACGTTTAGAACCGAATTCAGGGCCAAAAATTGGAAATTTTAAATTGTTAGGTTTTTTAAGTTTGTACGCTTACAGAAAATTTTACGTTGCAGAAAATTCTAAGTATTTTATATCATTGTAAAGGGAATTTGATACTAAATTCAATACAAAAAATAAAATGGAAATATTTGAAAACAAAAAAAGTTAGGTTTTAAAAACTGTCAAATGTTGAACATGAAACAGTGAACTATCAGAACTTAGTGAGGTTGCCTTGAATCTATTTACAGCTTCACATAGATGCTTCATTGAGCTGAAAATAGTTTAAAGCTCTTCCTTAGTTATTACAAAATACCTGGAAACAAATACATCCTTATTTATTTCATTTTTATTTCATGGGTTCCTCATTCAGACAAGTGTTTTCAAACGGTGCCGCAAGTTCTCAATTGGATTGAGGTGTCATGACTGTTTTCTGGCCAGGATAAAAAAGTTATTTGCAAAGAAAGCATCAAATAAAATTGATGTAGATTGGGCACATGTGTGACGAGAAAGGAATTTTCCCTTTTTAAAAATTACCTAACAGGTAGGTAGTTTAGTGTACCCGAAGACGAAGACTGAAGGTGCACCACATCGAATGACAAAAAAAAAAATACTATGCAGAGAAAAAAAAGAATTTCGGACATTTTGAAGGGGTCTGAGGATGCTGGTGTTTTTGCTTTAAAACAATCAGGGTAGGGTTCGATGTAAAAAAAAACGTAGAATTACCATATCTCAATTTTCAGCAGCGCTAAAAGGAAATACAGTGGTCAATGGAACATATTAATTGGGCAAATGAAATTTGGGCACAAGAAATAGAGGGACAAAAAAAAATATCGTTATTCAGTAGTGATAGTATAAAAAAATATAAAACGGGGCGGCACAAAATAGCAGAAATGCCTTTAACCTGACTGACCAGGCAAGGGAAATACACACATAGTTTTATACTTAGTCGTGAATATTTGTAGATGTATCGTCGCCCATTACACAGAATGTCATTAAATATATTACACCATTATAGAACCAAAAATTCTGCCTCCCCATCGGGGCATTTTTTTAAAAAACTTCATTTATTTTCATCAAGTTTTTCCCTTTCACACAGTAAAATAATTGAAAGACTGGTACCGTACTAAGATTATTGGGTTGTTGTCTTGGCCAGAAAACTGTCCTCACCTCAATTCTATCGAAAACTTATAGCTTCGTTAGAAAACTCTTTTTCGAATGAGGTACGCATGAAATAAAAATTAACTAAATGAGGATATAATTGTTTCCAGGCACCATGTAGTAACTAAGGAAGACCTTAAAACTATTTTGAGCTCAATGAAACATCGATGTGAAGCTGTAATAAAAATTAAAGTCAATCTCACTAAGCTCTGATAACTCACTGCTGTCATCACTATCTAATGTATATCGACAGTTATTACATTATCCCTTTAAAATGATATAAAATACTTAGCATTTTGTGTAACGTAAAATGTTCTATAAGGGTACAAACTTGAAAAAACCTAACAATTTAAAAAAGTTTCCACAATTTTGGCCACCGCTGTAAATAAATATTAATGTTTAATTCTTAATTAATTGATTCCATTCAAATGAATGTTACACTGATAAAATAATTAAAAGGATAAGACAAATAAAAATGTCACAATACCGGTTAAAAACCCAGAAAAGGACAAATATGACCATATAAGAATTATATAAGGTTTATTCAAATATCCCATAAACTAGACTCGTATTTTAATTTTATACGCACAATGGAATATAATTTGGAGCATCACTTAATATTTGTCTATATTATTTATTTTTAATTAAAATCATAGAGTTTAATTATAAGTCTTCGCAAGTTTGTGTGATGCTCATCCCTGCATAATTGAAGTAAACTTTTTTAAAGGAGAACATGTTTTTAAAAGCAAATTAATTATAAGTGCTACAAGTAGTAAGACTTTTTAGTAAATAAGGAAAAATAAAATCTTTTAGTAAATTATAAAATAATGGAACGCATTGAATACACATATATTATGAACAACATGATCTAACATACATTATAAGTATAACATAAAATTCAATGTTCAAGATAAACAATGTTTCATTTCTTGTTATATATATATTTATATAGCCGTTTTAAATCGTATATATTGTTATCATTTGTATACAGTGAAAACAATTCGTTGTTTGAATTTGCTTATTCAAGAACGTTTCCCCCATAGATATACAAACAACATTGAATTTATATAGTCAATAAATACATTAATCTTATATCAACTTTATAATAAAGCCTGTTCACACACACATGAAGATATTTCACAAAAATCAAAAGGGAAACAAGTTTGATCACGAGATATTTAGGAACAGTTTTAGAAACGTTGGAACATTAGAAATATGATAAATGACAGTTCTCTTTCTACTGATGATAATGAGTTTTATTAGTTAAAAAAGTGCAACAGAAACACGAAATATACTACTCATCATTTAAAAATCAAATATCGGAGTATTTGTTAGTGTTCCTACAATTTTTGACGTAAAGTCCCAAAAAATCGTATTTTAAAATATGCACTCGGCAGAATTTCATTAATAAAGATTCTTCTGTTCAGTATCCATTATTAAATGTGTTGAGTTTTGAATTTAAAACATATTTTCATTCCCGGCCATTATTTAAAAAAAATTACAAACAAGTTGCATCATAATAAATGTATATATTTTGAGCATTATAAAATTTTCATTTCCAAATTAGCACATTCAAGAGAATTATTCGCTTATAATCTTAGATAATTTTAAAATTTAGAATGCACACTATATAAAAAAGACATTTTTTCTCTTAAAAGCTTGTTATGGATACTATATATTTATGTATATTAAAAACTTGTTATGGATATT
>BMAV01013243.1:0-27443 GCA_019973955.1 Trichonephila inaurata madagascariensis
CCATTTATTAAACCCTTTTTTTTATAATTTTTACCCCGCGACCGAAAAAATTTGCCCATGACTAGGTTAGAACAAATTATTGTTTTTCACATGCACGAGTCTTTATTATTATTATTATTTCCATTTTCTGAAAGACTGGGCAGTTGTTTATATTATAATAAAAAATTGCTGCCTAAAAAAACTTTTTCACTTTTAGGGTTACACTTAATCTTTTATTCGCCAAATCTGGAAATGATATATGGAATTAGTTGCCACATCTGGAAATGGTATAATGAATTAGGTTCCAAATTTCGAAATCTTATTCCGATTATCCATTCAGGACAATGGAACAAAATTATAAAATTATTGAGTCATCGGTTTTTTGGGAAGGGGGAAATTTCGAATTAATCTCACAATTTTAAAGTGGGTAAAAATCGAGTTCAAAGATTCTGTTACATACAACTGAAACTTATAAAGAAGAAAACCGGGTGGTAAGCTTAAGCACAAACAATGCCAAGAATGAGAAGATAGAAAACAAAAATTGTAGCTTTGTATATTTAATATATTCATATATTTTTACATTTTTGCTTGATAAAATCCAACAAAGATAGGGTCATCATTTTTAGCACCAGGGCCTTCGGATACCTAGCTAAGCCACTGTGGTTATGTAAGCCATTCTACCAATAGAATTAATTTATTTCACTGTAAAAAGAAGGTTGGAAGGTTGCTTCATATTCTAGAGTGGCTTATTTTTTTGAAATGTATAGTTCAGAATATTAACATTTTAATCTATCTTTCTAAAAGCTGCAAAATGTTGGAACTGTGAAAAAAAAAATCTTTGATGTCAACAAAACAAAGAATTCAATGAGATTATCATTGTTGAAGAAGAATGTTTTCAATAAATATGGTATTATTTTTATCTCAAAATAGCTTGATCTTAATTCTAAAAATTATGAAATTGATGCTAGAGGGTCAGAATAAAACAATTTTTTTGCCGGTGGCCAACCCCAAAAGACCTGTGGGCCATTGGGAAAAACATTATAAACCTGGGGGCCCCATATAAAAAAAATTTATATTTTATATTAGATTTGGGTCCCTTACCATTTGTTGGGTGAAAAATTTAAAAAAAGACTGATATATTATTTTTGTATTTCATGTATACAAAAATAGATAATATACTTAATAATAATGATCAAATAATGTGTATAATTTATTTAATTATTGGATATCTGTTTTCAACTCTTTCCAGTTATTGGGCGATCTCGATGCATGTGTATTTAGTTCGTAATTGATGTTGCAGATTTTTGTGCGTTAAATTTTTAGCAGTTTTTCTATACTAATAAAAGGGAACTTTTTTTTACTGTGTGTTTCATCACCGCCCAAACTAACAAACCCAGAAATATAAAACGGCATATAATTATTCTAGGTCCTGATAATGTGCACTAGAAGATTTTTTTTTTTAAATTTTTTAGATTTTTTTAAAAATTTAAAATTTTTAACCGATTTTTTTCCCTTTTTTTTTTTAACAACTGGGGGTTTAGTTAGATGGGTTGGCAAAAGATTTTGTTTTTCAGTCGAACGAAGTGGGAAAGTGTTTTTTTAATTAAGCCCATTTTTTCCTTTTCCAAATTTCAAACGAAAGTGATGAAACTTTGTTTTATTTTAATTAATTTCGCCAAATGAAAATTTATAAGGTTTTCCACTATGCACCCCTAATTGGGGACGATGACCAAGTTTGTTTATTTTTTTTATATGGTGTTCGGGTATCGTATATTTTGGTTTAAAAAAGTAGCTGTGATTTCAGATAATAATAAAATCTGTTTTCGCAACCCCCGTTTTAGTTTTAAATTTTGCTTTTTTTTTAAATTTGTTCTTTTGTATTTTTTGTGAAAGGTTATTTCAATTTTTTTTTAAAAAACTTTTTTCTAAAACCTTTATTTTTAAGGGCCATTATTAAATTCCTTTTTTAAAAGGGCCCTAACGAAATTACTGTACTGGCTAAGAAATTTTTTTCACACCCCCTTTCCCCCATCCGATATCCTATTTCATTTGATATTATGATGCGTCATAGCTTTGCTATTAACATAAAAAATGTCTGAGTCCCTTTTTTTAACCTTTAGGTTATCTAAAAAAATTTTTGTTTTTCTCCCATTTTGGGTTTCCAACTATATGTTGATTTTTTAAAATGTCGTTTTTTGCGGGAAAATTTTTACATATTTTGGTGCTTATCAGTTCTAAGGAACTCTGGTTTTTGGTTCTTAGAAAACTAAATAAAAAGTGGTACTATCAATCTACATTTGGGGTTTTTAGCCCAACAACAATCCATCAAAAAGTTGATATCAAAAAACCCCCCCCCAAATTAATAAGTATACATAAAATGAAATCGTTTTTTGCCAACTTGACGAGTTTTTTAATACAGTTTGGCAGTTGTTGTAAACATAAAAAGTACCAAATAATCTTTCTATGACATTACGCTTCTTCCCCATTTATCGAAAACCAATTGGCAATTTATATGAAACAAAGCAAATGGTTGCCACAATTTGGCGCATAAACACATCGATATACGGCGTTGGCGATTTATTTTGAATTTTGGGTATTGGTGCGATAAAATGGGGTAACAACATTTTTTTTTCATTAAAAAAAAAAGGGGAACTGCTTTTCCTGATGTTTTGATAAGAGTAACCCACCCAAAAGTCCCTTTTTTACCCCAAAAAATGTGACTTTTTTTTTTTTCTCTTTAAAAAAACACATAAGAATCTGTTTTGATACCAAGGTGCAAATTTTGCTGCGGTGATGCCAATACCTAAGTACCATTTTCCTTTTTTAAAAAATTTTAATTTTTTTCCATTGTAACAAAAAGTAAAAAAATGCCCCAAAAAAAATGACACTTTTAAATTTTAAAACAAATTGGGATCAACAGACTGTCAATGATGTAATTTAATTTAGAATTTCTATTTACATAAAAGATTTTTCTTGACTTTTTTTTCCCGGGGCTGCTTTGGCATTTTCCCTTTAAAAATCAGAACTTAATTTATTTATTTAATGTAGCTGTTTGGTTTGAATTAATGTTATAATTTCTACTATGTGTGTAAGGTTACCTTTATATGTATTATATTTCTTTTTCAATCTTAAATATTTTGGGAGTTTTTTTGGTTAATTTGTTAAAACCGTTTATTAAAAATTTTTTACCCAAAAAAAAGGCTTCCCTTTTTTCTGTTTTAAAATAACCTTTTAATTTAAATTAATTTTATAACTATTGTATGGCCCAGCTTTTTGCATTGTGATCAAAAAATATTTACACAAAAAAGGGTGCCCCTTTGAAAAGATTTTTCTCATATTTCCTTCTGGATTTCTTTAAAATCAGCGTTAAAGTGATTTTACGCGTCTCATGCCATCGGTTTAATGTTGATTCTGATAATCTGTTTTCCCATCATAGTTTTTTTGGGGAAAACTTGCATATTTTTAGTTTTTGACATTTGATACTTTTTTTAAAATTTTCATTATAGTTATTTATCATTGGGTTTCTCATTCTTTTCCTCTTTGCAGTAAAAAATATAATATTTAATAGAAATATTGCAAAAAGTATTTAATTATTAATTTATTTTTTTAGCAACATAGTTTATTATTTCTTTCATTCGGGATTGTTATTGGCCCCGGACTATTTCAACGGGGGCCCGTTTTATCCGTTTTAGGTAGATTTTTTGGTTTTTGTTCATACTAATTTAATTTTTTTTTGTGTTAATTGGTATGGGAATTTCTTTTCCACTTATTCAGATTTAATGCATTTTTGTCGTGTGGCATTAGGTTTTAAATTTTTCCCTTTTTTAAAACTGTTCTTCATATAGATTTTTTTAAAAATTTTATGATATACATTTCTGACATTTTTCCCTTTTATTGGGGGGAAAAAAAAATTGCTTTTCTTCCTTCATCAGCAGATGTTGTTTTAATGTTAAACGTCATGAAAAAAATGCGCAGTTTTTAGACTCGCATTCCAATGGGGAAAAATTAAAAAACGATATCGAACAATTTGATGCTAAAAAAAAATGCAAAGAAAAAAATCAGATGACCATAAAATCCAGCATAATGCTCACCAAAACTTTTGAGCTGCATTTTTTATGTTTTTTATGTTCCTTTTTATAATGCACAACCCTCTTTCTTACGAAGAAACCTGAAATGCAATTTTGCAATGCCCCATGTTTTTTTAAAAAATATATTCAAGGTATTATTCTCGGTATAGAAAAAATAGTATATTTCTATATAAAATTTTAAAACCCCTTTTAAATTCATAAAGGTCATTTCTTTTTTAAAAAAATAAATATTTATATTTGGGGAGATCTTTTTTTTTTTTTTTAATTATACTAATCTTTTTTTTATTTTTAAAGCTCTTGAACCCGTAAGGTTCGATTTAATTTTTTGTGCTCAAAGTGGCCATTATACGCCGGATTTTACGGTATGTAAGATTTTCTGTTATTTATTATTTTTTTGTTGTTGTTATTGTTCAAAACTGTTTATGGCATCATTGTTTAACGTTCCTTCTGACAAAAATCCATGTAGTTTTTAGCTAATTGTACATAAACATATGCATTGTACCTTCCATTGTACATAACCTTTTTTCATATAAATACATTGAAAAATATTTTCTGTCATTGAAAAAAAAAAGGGTTTTGTTTTTTTTCCTTTTATCTGCAAATTCAATGTTTTCTTTCCCTTGAGAAAAATATTGCTCCCAAGTATGACAGAAGAAAAAAAAGACTAATTCCTTATTGCTTTGGGCAGATTGGTAATTTTTGTGAACTATGTTTTTTTTTTTACGTCACCGTTTTGGGTCTTTTTGATCTCTATGACCCATAAGATCTCATCTTTGTTTTAAATGGGAAAAAAATCGGGAAAACTTTTTAACAAAATGTTATTTGCTGTACTATGATGAGGTGGACCCCAAAAAAATATTCCCTATTTTTTTGGATTCCTTTTTTTTTTCGTTGTCCTGATTTTTTTTTCACAATTTAACTTTTGCTTCTGACAATCTTTTTAAATATAAATATATCATTTGTGATCAAAAAAAGCGTTTGAAGAAAAAATCACCTTGGAAAAAAAGGGTTTTTTCATATCTCCTTTTTGGTTTTTATTAAAATTCAGTGTTGTTGTGAAAGGTCCGGGTTTTTCATTAAACGTGATTTTCTCAAAATGAGAATTTTTCATACTTGATGTATATTTTCTAAGAAACTATAGTTTACAGGCATGCGGTTCTCTTATAACACGTTCACTGCATTTGGTAGGGAATGTTTACTTCGCATTTATTTAATATTATTATAAGTGAAAAAAAAAAATAGAACTTATGCACTCACCCAATGTAACATTTCTATTACGTGGAATCAGTCTCTGGCAATTTATATTTAAGCGATATATTTCATTTTGTAAATATTAAAATTAACACAGAACATGAAAACTTTCATATGATAGCTGAGTGTTTATTTATATTGTAAGACTAATTAATTTTTTTAAAAAATGAATATAGTGTCATAAATTTAGTGTGTGTGTAAACTTTTTTGTATATATATTTCTTAAGAAATTCTTTCCTACAATTATTATTTTGTTGTATTTTTAACAGTAATAGAAATTCCACAGCTATACTTTTCAAGCGTAGTTTGTAAATGAATATCTATTTGATCCAGAAAGAGGAAACCGAAAGTATTAAATAAATTTATTTCAATAAAAAAGAGTAAAATATAAAATCAGATAATTATATAATTTAAATTTCTAATACATTCGTCATCTTGGCAAAACTAGAAAGAGAAGCAAGTCTCTAAGATGATAGATAAAACACTATTCTCTCTTGCTAAAATACCTACTATATCACTAGCTTGACATTCAGGGCATCTAACCGGATCCTACGGAAACAGTCTTCTATCTAAATAGTAATTTATTCCTACATGATGAAACTTTAAAACATCATCTTTGTAATTCTCCAGAATCACTTCATTTGAGAATCTTTTGTATAGCTCGAAATTAATGACAGGTAATATAACTTGGTATATCTTATCTCTCTTTACAAGTTCTTTGAAATTATTGGGAGTTTGCCTCCAAAACTCTTTCAGCAGCCACACATAGTTAAAGTCCTTCCATCCTATCATTATCCTTTCATATATAATAAATTGCAATATATCAATGTAATTTTCTATTGACATAAAGGGCCAAACATTTTTCGATACAATTAAGAATTCGTTTTGCAATGGCCAAACCAGGTAATACTGAAGAATTTTAGAAGAGTATTGTCTCAAAATGTTTTTTTGCTCATTTTTTTCTAGAAGTGAAAGACAAAAGCGAACATCCTTATAATCCAGAACTTTTAAATTTAAGAAAATTTTATACCATGCCACTTTTAGAATTGGAGTCAATAAAGAAAAAAATGCCCTAAAGTTCAAGGGATTGCCTATTGCCTGCCTAAAAATTTGAATCGAATTCTCAACGAATTCTGCATGTGTTGCAGAATGTTTTTCAAACGAATGCAATTTTTCCCGTAGAGAGATAACATCACTTTCAAAACCGTAATGGCGAGCTAAGTTAAAGCGTTCAAAAATGGATAGACTTTTATTATTGATCATGGATTTTGCCGTTTTCATCCTGTCAATTTTTCCTTGTGCATTCCAACAGAAGTATCTTTGACAGTCTTCAAAATCGAATTCAAATTTCTGTTTATGCTCTTTCTTCCACCTATCTATTTCTATGCAAATGCAACGAATTATAGACATGAGTTCATATCTCATAATGTTTGGAAGACATAAGCAAGATATCTTCTTTAAAACCATCTCCTCCCACGTCGTAGAAGGTAGATTATTTGCTGTGAATTCAAATCTATTAAAACAAAAATAGGTCGAGGCCCAATTAGTCGAGATATGTGAAAATAATGTGTATTTAAATTCTTTGATGTGCAATGTGTACATTATTTGCTGAGAACCCTTGGGTATTTCCTTATTTAAAAATATACGTAATTCTTTGCTAGGAAAAGCGAAAGAGACAGATCCATATTTTTTCATTAAAACCTTCAGCTCTGGATCATTACAAATTCTAATGGCAACCTCGACAAAACTCATTTGTTGTAGTGTTGGTACGACTGGGTCACTGAAAATCATGTTGACGAGTTGTCTTATGGAAATCAGTTTCTAACAATAATCAAAAGAAATCTGAAAATAAAACGAGGGAAAATAGAATATGATTACAAGAATCCTCATAGAAATATAATACATATATATCAATGTTTCTCAAACTGTGGGGCGCACCACCTAGAGGGGCACGCTAACTCTACGACTGAGACTCTAGCACAGGGTGTCCAACCAATGACCTTGCGGAACACTTCGGAAAAACATTATAATCTCCCGGGCCGCACATAAACAAAAAAAACACATATGGAAACAAAAAAAAAAAATTTATTGGTGTGAAAATTTAAAAAAGAATGAAATATTATTATTGTTTTCATTATTTTTCATGAATACAGACATAGATAATATAATAATGTTTATATAATATAATAATTCAATAATCAAATAATGTTTAAAATATTACAGTTGCCATTTTCTTCAAAATTACGGTGTTCCTATTAAATTGATATTTCGTTACTCATTGTTTAAATTTGATAGTGCTGCCAATCGAAAACGATTAAGTATATACATTGTCCTTTATCTTAACCATCCTGAATATTTTTTTTTAAAAAACATCTCTGAATGCCTTTTAATTTTTGGGCACACCAAACAGAAAAGGAGGAAGAGAAACGAAAGATGCACATATAGAGAATCGTGTACCATCCATAGTAAGGGATATGCATAATGATATTAGAAATTTATTAAAAATGCAATTTACTATAATAAAATCAAATGTAACTGTTTGATAACATATAAATCTATTTTAATCTAAAGGACATTTTTGTTATCAAAAATGATTTATTTTAAAACAAGTACAGATAACAGGAAAATACATTTTGTATATATATTTCCCCTCAAATAAATTTCAAAATGAAAAAACTTTTTAAAAATCTGATATTTAAAATTTTTTAAAAAGAGTTGGCGGACCGCAATTTACGTACTGGCGGGCTACGTGCTGGACACCTCTGCTCTAGCATATTAATAAGTTGAAATTTGAAGATTATTAAAAAAAAACTTTTAAATTTGTGCCCCTCGCGTCCTTCTTCAACATAACTCCTATGTTCTTTGACGGCCACGATTAATGGCAAAACCTTTCCAAACCCCAAAACCAAGAAGACAAACGAATAGAATATGTAAATGAGATATACTTTAAAAAGGATAGAAGCTTTTGAGAAGGGGCGGCAAGTTTGAGATAACTTAGGGGAATATTTGGGTCAAGGTTAGATGTTTTTATCTCGAAAAAAGATACGTTTAAAATAAATTAAATTATAAAGAAGTCCAAAATTTTGTAGCTAAAATTTTATAGGTATTTCTCAATTGATGAAGGAAGGGCTCTATAAAAAGGGAATATTTTGTATAGGAAGTTAGATGAATCAGATAATTTATTATAATTAAGATAAATGATCTAGTTGGGGATCTGACTTGAATAAAAAAGGGGAAAAGGGGGTGTTAACCCCACTTTAAGAAAGTTGTCAATTATAATTAAGTAATATAAGTTATTCTTAATAAAATTTGTATTAAGAACCCAATATTTCTCATCATTTTGATAACCCCACAATTTCCGGCCCCGGGAATCCGGATAAAACATAGTCACCCGGATGGCTATTGCATTTTCCGAACGTTTATAATTCTGGGTTAGGAACAGGTGGATATAACGTACTACCTAAAATTTCCCCAAAGGGTCAAAAGAACTTGCGGGGGTTCTTAGAATCAATAGAGAACAAAAACAGTTACTTGAAACCCCAAATAATCTGTCATGTGCTTACTTAAAAAACCATCTCGGGAAAGGGGGCTCAAGTTTGGGTACCGTATTTGGATCGGTGTTATTTGCAAAATACAGCCACGGATTTTGCGCAGCTAAAAACCTAAATTTGCGAAGGTTTTTTCCCCGGCCCAAAAATAAGAAAGAACTACAATCAAAATTTTTATGCCTCCCAGCAGGGAAAAAATCAGGAACCCACTGATTTCTTTTAAATAATTGTAAAAATCGAGAATTTTAAAAATTTAAAGGAATTGGGGCAGAGTTGGTGGGATCATATTTTAGTTCGACTCAACCACAAACCCGGGTTATGTGGAAGTCCCAACCCACGGGAACAGGGTCAATTTTTGGAAGTCTTGGCTAAATTCGAAGAGATATTCTTGAAAATTTAAAAAAGGGGGTTCACAGAATGAAAATTAAAAAAGGGCGGGGTAAAAAATTGCGCATAGGATGCCAAATTTTTTTTGATGCTAATGGTAGAAACTGGAGGAATTCTAAAGTAGGACGTAGACCAAATAACGGAAAGAAATGTTTTTTTATGAGGAAAATTAAAGTAATAGAGGGTTCGGAGGAATAGATTTCAAAATAGTGATCAGAGATTAAACAACGGGGGGTTCCCTCATTTCGAAATGAGCGAAATGAAAATTTTTTAAAAAGAGGGACCGTAGAAATAGGGGTTCGGGGTAAAAATTTTTCAGCCCGGGGGCGATAAGGATGCAAAGGGGACGATTAAATATTGTAAAGGTTAAAGATAAACCTCAAAAAGTATCGACAAGGAAAAAATTTAAGCTTTCTCCGATATGTATATCCCCCGAAAATTTTTCCCCACTTTTCCTATTTTATTAAAAACCCACATTTTTGAAACCCTAGGGGACACCGGAGCAGAAAAAATCTTTTTATATCGGAAGAAGTATATAAAAAATTTTTTTTTTATAAGAAAATTTAAAAAATTGGACCCCAGGTAATAACAGCACGGGGGTGCGAAATCCAAAAACTTTGGGGATTGTGGGGTTGGAATATTCGCACCCAGAAAATTTCCCAAAAAAAATTGGTCATTTCATGTGTTGACGGATTTAGAAATACCCGAAACTCATTTTTATTGTTTTTATAAGTGGGTAAAGGATCGTATTAGTTTTTGATAAAAAACCGTTAAAATTCAGATTCTCAAAAAAATAAGGTGGTTAAAAATTAAAGAGGAAAAGGTTGAGATAGATTTATCAAAAGACAAAATTGGGGGAGGAAAGAAAAAAAAAAACTACAAAATTTGTTTAGTAGTTTTAAGGTTTTTTTTCAGACAAACCAGGTCTTACTCATGTTTTATAAGAAATTTGGGCACGGGAGATAACCCCCAGAAACTTGGGGGCCCAAAAGGTATGACCGGACAAAGCAAGCAATAATTGTTTTTCACATACAAAAATGTTAAAAAGGGGAAAACGGTTTTTAAAATTCAACCCCATACGCGTCACCTTTGGGGTTGCAAAAAAAATAATGGGTTACCCCCGGATAATCCGGAAGCATATGGGGTTTCGGTAGACTATAGAAAATTAAATTCGATCCCCAAAGTATCCGCGATCCCCTTTACCGTTAATAGATGATTTAATAACAACACCCCATATACAACAATAATGTATCTCTTGATCTAAAAAGGTGGTACTTTCAAAGGGCATTAAACCCCGGTATATTTTTAAAGGGCCCATTTGTTGAAAAAAATTGGCACTTATCTTTCAAGCGGATGCCATTGGGTTTTTTAATAAGGAGCAGCCCCCAAATTTTTTAAAAAGGCAATTGACATAATCCAAAAAAACCGGGTTGATGGGGAAATTTGTGAGGTGTTATGGACGATGTGATTATCTCATCCCCATTTCATTAATTTTGGGTTTTTAAAAGGGAATTTTTTTCGTTGTTACAAGGGCAGGATTGACATTAAAAAAGGGGAAAAATTAAATTTGGGTGCGATGAATTGAAATATTTGGGGAAATTTATTAGAAAAGAAAAAATTAAAAAACCGGATGAGACAAAGGTTAGAGCTATACTAGAAAATAAAAAACCGCCCCGTAACTAAAAAAGAGGTGTCGAAGTTTTTGGGTATGTCCCCAGTGGTACGAAATTTTTAAAAATTATGCGGATCTTTTTGGGCCCCACTTTATTTTTTAAAAGGGAAAATTTAAAAATTTTCTGACCCAATGAAGCAAAAAAGGCATTCGAAGAGGTAAAGGGAAAGGCGGAAAAAAGCGCCATTTTTAAAAACCAAACTTTCAGGAGCCTTTTCGAGTTATTTACAGATGCCAGTTCGTCTTTTTGGAACGGCTTAATCAACAAAAACAACCTTTGTATTTGCGTCACGTACACTGAACAACGCAGAGGGAATTATACAGTAACCGAAAGAGAATGTCTAGCAGTAGTATGGGCGTTGAACAAATTCAGAACATATTTAGGAATATTCCCCATTAAAGTAATAACGGATCACGCGGCCTTAACACGCCTAACACCCCCGAAAAATTTGTTTTTGATTAGATGGGCACTCAAATTGCAAAATTCAATATAAAATTTGGGAACATAAAACCAAGAACTCAAAATGCAGTGGCTGACATATTTTTCCAAAGGAACCCCGTGGAAAAAGGGGAAAAAAAAGGATTTAAAAATTTAGTACTTACTTCGCGGGAACAATTAATAACAGAACAGAAAAATAAACCCCAGAATTAGGACATATCATAAAAAATTAAAAAACCCGGAAGATAACTCGGTTAATGCAACTTTATGTGGGGAACCCGGCCCCGTTTTCCCCGTTTAATTGAAGGATTGTTATTTTATGCAAAACACGCAACGTCATTAGGTGAAATGCGTGTATACTTTCCCCAAAAATCTTTAAGGAATGAAATAATGAGAAATTTCATGACAAAATAGCTGGACACATGGGAAGATTTAAAACGTATCAAAAAATTCCCGGGACGTTTGTTTTTTCCCCGTATAGAAAATTCATTGATCAATATGTCTCTACATTTTTGCCAAGTTAATAACAAAAAAACGCGTTACCAGCTGGTCGATTAAATCAATTATACCCAATTTACCCCAAAATGAGATAGTGACTTTTAAAATTTGTTAGGCCCGTACCCTTATCAAGAATAAGACGTAACCCCTATTTTTTTGGCCCAAATAACCCGATCATTTTTAGCAAATGGGCTGAAATTATAAACCCCTTAAAAGGCCTCATTTGTATAATAGCGGATATTTTTTTTATAACTTTATATCCCTTATGGAGTAATAAAATAATAAGTGATAATGGTCCCCAATTTATAAAAGAAATTTTTTAGCACTTAAGTGAAAGATTAAAGGGATAAGGCATGTGAAACTGTTGCATATCGACCACAAGCAAATCGGACTGAAAAAGTTAATCCCAGGGTATAGTACAAATGATTTTCAAATTATGTTTACCCACGATACTTGGGGGTCAATTCTTATTTAGTTTGCTTACCTTTTCTTTCGGCGGTGGAAAGAAACAACGGGAAAAAAACCTGCTGAATTATTTTTGGGTCGAAAATTGATTACACCATTTCAAAAAATAGTTATGATCTCAAAGTTCAAAATTCAAAATACAAAAAATCGAAAAAAACTTTAAGGAAAGGGTAGACTAAATACGAAATTAAAAAAGGAAAAGGGGGGAAAGATATTATAATAGACGAAGAAAAGACAAAAATAAAGGTAAATGATTGGGTCTTATTAGAAACACACCCTTTGGTTCAGCCGCCAACAAAGTCTGCGCTAAATTTAAACAAAAGAAGGACCTTATAGGTATTAAAATAAGAAATAACAATAAATTTTAAATTGGTGGAAAAAGATTAACGGTTAACATAGATCAAATAAAAAAATATATCGTCATAGGAAATGTGACGAGGTCGAATTAAAAAACAGGTATCCCCAAAAAAGTATAAGAAACAAGGTCAGGAAAAAATAGTACTTCGGAAAAAAAATACATCAAAGGGTTAAATGAGTCACAATATGGGAAAGAAAAAATCTGCGGTGAAACGTAAGTTAGAGGCAAAAAGGATTTTATCCCAATCAAATCAATATAAAAAAAACAGATAGGACCCATAAACGCAGATAACTGGTCAGATCGCTTCCTTTGTTCATTTGGGGGGAAAGTAAAAGTAAAAAAGGGCAAAAGGGATAATAGGGGGATTAAGAGATCAAAAGTGTCAGGGGCAAATTTGGGCCACAAAAAAAGTGGCAGAGAAAGGGACCCAATAACATAAATAAAAACAATTTTCATCCAGTACTATTTCAAAAGCAGAAAAAGAAAGAAACCCAAATGAAGTTCCAGATGAAACCCACGTACAATCTGAGGCCCCGGGAGAACAAAGAGGAATCCCCCACCAGCCAAAAAGGGGACAACAGGGGGAAAACAAGAAAAAGGGGCGACAAAAAGGGGATTAAAAAGCCCACAACAAGCAAAACAAAAAATTTCCCGTGCAGCCGAGGAAAGAAAAGTGGTAAACACCTCATCGTTGGACGTAATGGTGGGAGACCCTTAAAAATCAGGTTGTTTTTTCATTTTTTATGATCTTCCCAAAAAGTGGTTGGAAAATTATTGCAAAAAAAAAGAAGTCTCCCGGGGTGTGGAAAAGTTTTTAAGCCCCAAAAAGTCCCAAAACACTACAATAGTGTATATTTTTTTTTGGAACTTTTTACTTGTTAAAAATTTTTCTGGGAAAACAATTTTAATTGCCCTTTGTTTGCTTCGATGTATGACTTCTTTAGATTTGGGAAAAATTTCCCTTTTGGTTTTTTTGTTATAATAGTTTTTGAAAAAAGTTTATAATTGTATAATATGTGTATATATATATATGTTGTTGTATTGTTCTATTATGAGACATCTGGTTCAGGGAAACCGGGGGTAGTCAGGGGGACTAACAATATAAAAAGGGGCTGCGCCTCTTTAGTTTTTTGGGAAACCCGATGTGGGGATGGAGATGAAAAAAATTTTTGTGATTTACAAATAAATATAATGAACAAAAAATTGTAAAACTTTTTTGATATTATGTAAACATAAATTGGAAACAATAATTTAGAGAGTTTTCATTTCAGGGGGGACAGACCCTGAAAATTTGTAGAAATTAGTGACTTCAACTCGGAAAAAAAGGGCAGAAAATCCAGCTCCAAAGCAGTGATGATAAAAGATGCAAAGTTTTTGGGGCTCCCCACCCAGGAAAAAATTTTTTTTGAAAATTTAAGTGTATAGGTTACCCTTTTAAAAATTGTATTTTTTTAAAAAAATGAGAGTGGGCATGAATTAAACAGTAATTATTAATGTTGGCCTAGTTAATGGAGTAAAAATTTTTTGTCACGAGTTTAAATTTAAATTTAAATTTAATAATAAATTTAATTTTTAAAAAATGAAAATTAAAAATCAAGATAAATATTGGAAAAATAAAAAGTTAAAATGAGGATTTTAAAAATTAAAATTTAAATAAAACTCAGAAAGCAGAAGAGATTCAAAAAAGAGATTTAGACACGTAATTTATTGGGCATTGAGAACCCTTAAAATAAATCACGTTTTGAATTCTTTGGGGGGGTTGTGCGTCTCTCGCGTCCCTTCTAACATAACTCCTATGTTCTTTTTCGGCCACGATTAATGGAAAACCTTTCCAACCCAATACCGAAGACAAACGGAAAAAGAATATGTAAATGAGATATCTTTAAAAAGGGTAGAACTTTGATGAGAAGGAGGGGAAGAGAGATAACTTGGGGTGGAATCATTCGGATCACAGAGTTAGATTTTATATCTCTGAAAAAAAGATACGTTAATATAAATTAAATTATAAAGAAGTCTGAATCTTCGTAGCTAAAATTAAAATTATAGGTATTTTTTCTCTCAGTTTATGGGAAAGGGAAAGGGGACTCACAAAAGGTAATATTTTTGTATGGAAATTAGATGAATCCAGATAATTTATTTAAAAATTAAGAAAAGTCTAGTTGCGCATCTGGCTTGAATATAAGGTTTAATTTGGGGGTTTTCTCCTTTTTTAAAAAAGTTGTCAATTTTAATTAAGTAATATAAGTTATTCTTAAAAAAAATTTTTAATTAAAAATCCAAATGTCTCATCATTTTTATAATCCCACAACTCTGGGTTAAAGCGGATCGGATAGACATAGTCTCCCCAGGATGGGTATGTCATGGAATTAAACAAAATACATTCTGGCATAGTAATAAAAAAATACTTTTTACACTGATATAATACACTTATAAAAAATTCAAATATTGCCTTTTGTTTTTTTTTAATTAATTTTTTACCCGTGATCCCATGTTTTTTCTTTTAAAATTATACACAAAAGCGAAAACTAATATTAATAATTTTATGGATTATAATTAATCACTTAACTGTCGATTAAAATTTACGTGATTCGCTCCTCTTTCATATCGTCTTCTACGTAGATATGCGTGTTTGATGTATTTGGGTGGGGGAAAGGAGTAAATAAGCAAATTCTCTGAAATATGTAAATCCTTAGAAAACACTGTCAGGGTCCTTCAATTGCAATCCAAAGCTTTCGGAATAATTTTATGGATAGCAGGGCACAGAAAAGAACCTTTTTCGGAAAGACGTCCATGCCAATTCACGCTTTGGCTGAGTGAGACAATAATATACACCGGAGGCACTCAAGGGATTAAAGTTGTTTTGAGTTTTTAGTGCCACAGTATAGTATTATTGAATTCTATACATTGCTATTGTATAGAGGGGGTGAAGTGCGATGAAAATTATGAATGAACACTGGGTCGCAAATACTGAAAGTTTGAGAAGCCCCTTTAAAATATAAATATATATATATATATATATATTAAAATATATATATATATATATATATATATATATATATATAAATTTTATAAATATATATATATATATATTTAATTTAATTTTTAAAATTTTTATAGTAACAACAATTTCATGCTGGTGTTGATGAAAGCTTTAAGATAGAAAGAATAAGCAAAGACTAACATGAAAAGCACAGAAAATAAAGTCAATCAATTTAATGCAAAAAATTATAGTTATTAGTTTTTTTTAAGTGACACAAGAAATTATTTATATAACAAAAGTAATATAAAATTTATATTTAATATACCGTAGTATCTTACCTATTATAGATATGACACCAATGTATTTCCAGAAAATGTAATTTCTATCTCTAATAGCAAGTTTGTATCTTGAAGAAATCTTCCTAGAGAAATAGATTCATATTAATAAACTGACTTAAACATAAAAATACGCAAACCAATATAAAGAGTTATTTCTTAGTTATATTCAGCAAAATTGCTCAACAACAACAAAATAATAATAATTACCGTTTTTCGTTTAAAGGTTAAAAGCGAAAACGATTATTCCATTTTAAACTATCGTTATCTATATGCTTTTCAAAATGATCAATCAGAATCCATAGGTTTTTTAAAAAAAACTACTATTCAATATATTTTATAAGAATTTTAGATTTTCTGAATATTGACATGAGCTGTAAGAAACAAAAAATAAAACTTTTCTCAGAAAATATGAAATTTTACACATTCTCTTCAATAACATTAGAACACAAAAGATAACATACACAATATTATTATTTTTTTTTTTATGCCATGCTAAAAAACAAGCATTAAAATTCCTTCATATTTGTTACTAAGCGCTTTTAGTGTTTTCACTAATGATATATGTATATACGAAGGTGTTTCGAAACTAAGTTTCGTCTAATTTCCTGAAAAGAGAGATATGTTGCACCAGGTGAAACAGGCTAGGCAAGGGTCGGCAACCTACGGCTCTCGAGCCACATGCGGCTCTTTGGATGTGAAGCTGCGGCTCTTTAGTTCCATAAGCAAATATTATTTATTTTATCAAAAATAAATAAATAAAAATCGCTCTGAGAATTCATTAACGAGGACTAGGTACCGTTTCTATCTCTCAGCCACTTGTACCCGCTTTTCACCGCGCCCCTCCCCCGTGACACGCGTCATCACTGTGGTCAGTCCGTCGGAAGCTGTTGAATGCCACCGTTGTCCGATATTTCTATGTAGGTTTTTAATTCTCTTTCGACGCAAGACAATTTAGTGTCTTCACCAGTGCTTTGGCTGTAACGTATAGTTTGTTTCCAGTAGAAGATTTAAAAAGGGGTTACCCCTAAAAGGGTACGTTTTATATAATGTAAAAAAAAAGAAAAGGCGAGTAACATACCATTATATTTTTAAAATATATATACTTTTCCCATATTATACATTTTTTTTTTTCCAAAAAAGATACCTAACTATTTTTTTGATGTCAATAAAAGTCAAAAAAAAAACAAATACTACTGGATATTACCCGAAAGGATTAAAAAATAAATTTTAAGTTATCTTTTTTATTATTTATCTATTTTATAACTTTTTTTATTTAAAAATTTGGTTAAAATAATTATTTTAAATTAAAAGTACCTATAAATTTTATTTAAAACCTTTTTCGAACTCTGAGGATCAAAAAAAGGGAGTCTTTGCAGTTTTAAATTGTTTTTTTGTTTTAATTTTGTTGTTTCTGCATATGGCATAACACCTTTACTCTAAACAATTCAACATTTTCCAAAATTGAAAAAAAAACTAAAATGTTTGATGCGCGGGTAAACACGTTTTAAATCTTCGTGTCAGTCATCGATCACCACACCGGGGGGCTACCACCGATGCGAGAAACTATGTACTTTTTGTCAATCATACGTGAGACAAAAAGGGGGTTTCGGTCTTAAATTATTTATTTTAATAATTAAATTATTAGAGAATTATTTATTTTATTTAGGCAAAGTATTTTTAATTGAGAAATATCGTTGTAAAATGTTTTTTGATAAATTATATTTCATTATACCCTGCTTCTCGTATGTATTTACCTAGGTATATGTTGACATACTAAATATTTGCAAAACTTCTGTGTGTGTGTGTCTTCTGCTGTTTTAGATACCTAAATAACAATTTTAAAAATTCTTCATGTTTCACTTCAAGCGCATGGCATATACAAATAAATAAATAAATAAATAATAATAATAATAAAAACCCCGAAGAAGAGCATCGAGAATTCAATCGAGATTGGACGGAGTCATTCGCTTTTATATGCAACTCAGATGGCCTTCCGATTTGTCTCATTTGCCACGAAAAACTCGCACACTTAAGAAATCAAATTTAGAGAGACACTTCACTACAAAACATTCTCAGTTTGATAGTAAATATCCAACCGATGAAGAACGAAAAGCAGCTGTCGACGAACGCCAAAAACAAGAACAGCAATCAAGTTCTATATTAAGTAACTGGGGAGAGACGCAATCTACAATTAAAGTTAATCTGGCAAGCTTCGGGGTATCACTAGAAAAAAAAATTGCAAAAAAAGACAAACCATTCACACATAGTGAATATGTCAAAGATTGCTTCATACGGGAATCTGAAGAACTATTTCGTGATTTCAAAACAGACCAGAAATCTTGAAAAAACCCAGATTTGCTGCTATCTGCTATAACAATACAAGATAGAATAGCTAAAACGTTTTCAAATGTAACATATTTGCAGGTGGAAGATATTCAAGTTTCTTCTGCCTTATCGCTTGCTATAGATGAGTCTTGCGACATAAAGGCATGCTTTAAGTAGCCCATTACATCTGCTTTCATAATTTGGACTGCAAGACGTCTTATGTCTGAGAGGACGTTGGCGGGCGTAATTAAAAAATAAAAACAAGGTTACTTTTTGTCCAGGTATGTCTTTCAGAGGTAAAAAGAGGAAACTTCTAGGATTACTTCGTGGCGGGACGGGCAGAGGATATAGCAGGTCTTGAAGAAAATAAAGAATTGATTTAAATAAAATCCGTTTCAATAGCAACTAATGGATCCAGAAGTATGACAGAGGAAAAATAAAGGGGCAACAGCCATTCTTCAAACAAAACAAACTACAGAAATTCTTACGTTTCACTACATAATACACCAAGAAGCGCTTTTGTACTCAAATATTTCCTGTCAGGAAATAGTTGAGGTCATGTTGGTGTTCAAGAATGTCAGCAACATCTTGTCAAAAAGCACTCTACCATCGCCAGTTTAAAGAATTCTTAAGTGAAATGGAGAATCAGTATTCCGACTTCTTCACAATAAGAATACGATGGCTTTCCAAAGATCAGGTGTTCAACCGTTTTGCTTGATGGCAGATGAAATAAATATCCTCAATGAAAAAAGGCATTAATCACCCTATGAATTGAGAACGATTAATGGTTACAAAATTTTACTTTTATGGTGGATATCCCAGCGAAATTAAATGAGGCTGTGAATCTAGAATTACAGGAATGGGGAAACCACTCTATGTTTTGGTAAAGAATTGGTTTATTTGAAGAAATAAAATTAATTCTTTTGCGAAAAGATATTCAAGAGCGGTAAATTACTTTACTTTCAATTTCGAAACAATATCGCGATAAAACCAGTCCAACTGTTAACACGAATTTCTTCAGGACGGTTATAAAAGGTACTAAGGATGAATTTTGCTGACAGATTTGAGCAATTGAAAACAAAAAAAAAAACACTCTAGCACATAGTAAATCCTCTCAACGCAAATAGTAACTAAATCCACATTGAGTCATTTGGAATTGATACTGGATCTCTAGAAATGCAATTAATCGATTTAAGGTATCCGACTACGTTCGGAACCGTGATTTTGCAAAAGCGCATAAATGGATAACTTTCATGGTATTTAGTGTCACTCAGGTTAGAATACATGTGTAAAATTGTTTTAAGGACATTTTTTTTACAAAGAAAAATTATTTAAATACACTATTTTGGCAAAAAATTAACTTAGAATAATATTTTTTTCAAAATGTTCCCTTTCTGTGAAAAATGCTTCTATTATAATAATATCTTACCTGTATATAGCTCAGACCTCTCAACTAGAATTTTTGAAAAATTCACATTATTTTCAGAGTTACCACCCACTGAAATAATTATATTGGCGTTTTTTTCATAAAATTGTTCCCCTCTGTTATCGTAAAATTTGGATAAACCCACTTCTAAGTTATACATTTCAAAAATTGTATTTGATCCTTTGTAGAAAGATCTCAGCTATATACAGGAAAATTATTATTATAATAGAAGCGTTTTCACAAAAGGAGAACATTTTGAAGAAAGATTATTCTAAGTTAATTTGTTGCCAAAATATTGTATTTAAATATTTTTGTCAAAATGTCCTTAAAATAATTGTATACACGTATTCTAATCAAAGTGACACTAAATATTATGAAAATTATCCATTTATGCGCTTTTACAAAATCACGGTTCCGAACGTAGTCGGATACCTTAAACAGTAAATCTTTATTGAGTGGAAAATTTTTACAGAGTTGAAAAGCAAGTTAGAAGAGTTGAAGGTCCAGAAATGTATGCACGTAAAGCAACAAAAGTTTCATGAGCAATTTCTCATCTTACAATTCAGTAATGTGCTCTCCTTTCATTTTCAGAAAATTTTTTATTTCTGGTAACATAATACGAAATTTTTTTAAAAAAGCACCACAACTTAGCCATATCATGTCTGTGTGCAATAAGAGATCTCCGTACTCTGATTCAGTTTCTTCCGAAAGCTCGATATTGTCGTTTCTGAAGACTTATTGAACGAATTGAATTGACGATTTTAAAAGCAATTTGCATTATATCATTAGACTTTAGTATTTTTGAACACAATACCTGTTGATGGATAGTGCAATGATAGCTGGTAAAACTGAATTTCCTCATCATCATTGCACAAGGTAAAACCAATCGATTCCCAACCATTGCGGGAGCTCCATCGTTGTAATAGAGACCAATTTATATATTGGAAATCCTTTTTTTAATAAAGTTTTTTAAAAGAATTGTAGATATCTCGGCCTTGTTTGTTCTTTCAAAGATTATAGTTAATAACCCTTCTTTTGAAGTCATATCTTCGAAAACCATTCTCTCAAAATTGCGTAACTGGGAAAATGTCACTAATATCCGGGATTCATCAAATTGAAGTGATAGGGAAATTACAAGCTTTTAAATCGTCATTTAATAATCCTCCCAATTAATATTTATAGCTTCCCGTCCGTCGCATCACGTGTTACGTGACAAAGAACTATTATTTATTGACATATTATTTCAGATTTGTTTTAAAATCGTGGTAAAACACTTTTCCGCTTTACGAAAGCTTCTTTTATCAATTCTCCATCTTCGAAGGTTTTCGCTTTATCAAAAACTTCTGTAATTTTAAACGACGCCAATGTTACTGCTTAAGCTTTGTGCCTGGTTTCGTAAATATAACGATTGCTGTAAATGTAAATTGACTTTAATTCATCCACTTTAACTTTTCGTTCCCGCCGATTGGAAAGTCTGAGCGTATTTTAAGTGCATGGTTTTAAATTTTCTTCCGACGTTGCTTTTTGGTAGTGCCACACTTGAGGGACATATGAGACAAACACATTTTTTTTTCACCATAACAAAAAAAAAATCATCTTCCCACTCAATGTGGAATGGTATGTTTTACTTCTTAAACACTGGACCTTGAGTCATTTTTGGGTGGGCTGTTGAAACAACAAATTATTGTATCAGTGCGGTAGGAAACGAGCGACCTGAAAACGTAAGACGATTAACTGAAACAAAAAGGGGTGGATGGGGACGGGTAGACTAGTTCAGTGCCTTCCGAACCTTTCGGTCCACGGACCGGCCCCAAAGTCCGGGGATAAAAACCCCCCGGCCGACACAAGAAACATTAAATTTTTTTACTGTGGTATTTTTTTTCTTGTTTTTAAGTTTATTTTTTATAAAAAATAAATTTTATATTCCTTGTTGAATCACTTTATATTCTTTTTTTTGTGTACCCATGTTTTATTCTAATGTCACGATTAAAGCAATTGAATTAAAATTATTAAATAAAAACAGTCTAAAATATAAACAATCAACGTTTTTTCAGCGGGCCGCGGTAAAATTAACAAATGTTTACCGGTCCGGGGGCGATAAAAAAGGGTTTTGAACACTGGAATTGATCGCCGCGTCGCTATCATCGCGCCGCGGCCCGGGTTATAATCTAAACATCCCACCTTTTTCAAGTTGTTTCTATTTAACCCCCACTGTAAAAAAAAATTCATTGTATTACCCTTTTCACAGTTTGTTTTAGGTTTTATAGCTTTAAAATTGTAAATTTTATTTTAAATAATTCATTAAATTTGTGTCATATGTCATAAATTAAATTGTTAATATCAGAGGTCATTTTCAGAATGGTAGCACTTACTACCTAAAATGTCTTCGCGGTCGACCCTCTTTGGGTTTCCCCGTTATGTTGAATAAATAGATTAGTTTTTTGTTTTTTTTTTATAAAAAAACTTTTTTTTATGAAAAAAACTATTTATTGTTGGCAAGAAAAAAATTTTGTTCTTTTAAAAAATTTTTAAATTTTTTTTAAAATTTTAATGTTTAGCCTTTTCCCACACAAAAAAGTTGCCGACCCCTGGGCTAGGCGAAACCATGTCCGTTGTTGGCTGGACAAAACAAGGAGCGACAGTGTTAGAGATATAACGTATGGGTAGATCATCGAGGAAGAAAGGTTAGCAGCAGACCTGCGTGCCCGTGGTTATTCGAGTACAAATCACGATTGCTGACAAAAGTGGGTTAAAAGTGATCGCCAATGGAAATGTGTCCTTATATCCAGTATGAATATACATTTGGGACATTCATAAACGCATGCATTGCGTATGGTAAGGAGTTTCTATATCTTGAAACGGTTGGTAGCTAGTGTTGCACGTTCAAAGAAGGAAGGCAGACAAAGGAAGCTGAAGGTCAAAATAGGTATTCTACTAGAAATGTCTAAAAGCTTCTTGAGGCCCTGGGCCCCTAATCAAAAGTAGGCCATCGGTCCCTACCAAAAAGAAGACATTATATAACATACGTTGTCAAATACTCGAACAATCAATAACCCGAAACAAATAAATGTGCTCCACTTTCAATCGCCCATGCGGGCTTGACCGACTGCCGCCTTTTGTCTGCATGAGTAAAAATGGTGTATTGTAGTAGGCCTAGTCTGTGCGTGGACGACGAACATAACAGGTAGCCCGTTGAAACATCATCCGAAATTCATTCTTTTGGGAAAATACAACTCGAAATAACATTTAACAGTTGAAACTATTCAAATCCTGTTCTTATTAGGGTTGAGTTGAGAACGAGATGAGGCCCTGGGATCACATGCCTTTACACGTCCTTGTATTCTACACACACCAATGAAAACATCATTCCACCATCGGACTTCCAACTTATTCTCTGCATTTTAAAATCACCTTCTTGGGATGTTATTTTCAAAATAAGGCTCAGAGAGGTGCTACAAATGTCTCTATATTAATGGCGATTATGTACAAGATGTAAAGTGTACGACGCGCACGCGACACGGTGTATTTTTTCCTGCAATTAAGCTTTCTTGTAACAGAAATACAAGGAAACTTACATTTTGAAAGTTTATCGTATGATTACAACATACACACAAAAATATGCGTGCATGTATGTTGAAATTTTTTAAAAAAATCATTTTCCAAATAGGCATAATTAAAATCTTAAAAAATAATTCATAACTATATCAAACACAAAACCAAATATTTTGCTATATCTTATGCATGGAAAAATTTTATTACTTGTGCCAAATTACTTTTATTATGTGCCGAAGTAACTAAAATTTATAGAAGTTCGCATGTGCTTTTATTCATTGAGTTTAGTGTTATCAATGCGTGGCAGCCCGCCATTAATAAGATAAGCTATTTTTCATTGAGTATTTTCTTCATTTTAAAGAAAAAATGTAATTATGTTTCTTTTTACACTGGCTTATTTCTTCTACCATACCCCAATACACAGCTCTACTGCATTATTGCTTACCAGTGGCGCACACAAGAAGGAATTTCGGGGTCTAGATCCCCCTTCTTATAGCCCTTAATTTTTTATTTTTTTATTATTATTGATTATAATAATGTGAATATTGTACGTAAACTTTAATCAAATATTGGTTATTAAGTAATACCAATTATTTATTCAATAAATTATTTTTTACTGCATTTTATTTGCGACAATCAACCAAATCCAAGGGATAGGTTGAGCGGCGCGATTGGGGTATAATGCGAAAATAGTGGAGTCCTTCCCGGCACCCAAGGCACTTTAAATTGTTACGCCTCCCTCTGCTTTAATATAGAGGAGGTTTTGATTTGGGAATGGTTTTCGAAATCTCTCTTACACTTTCCGTTATTTTTGAAGTGAAACTTTTTCTCGCTCGGAAGTGAATGAGAAATTTGCTCAGTTTAATCGGCTGTTAAGGGATTAATTATAAACTATACAAATTTTCAAGATAAGTGTTAATATAAGCTCTGGTAATTATCAAACTTGTTCTTAACTTAATTTTGCTAAATTAATAATAAAACACATTCTACATTAATGATAGATTTATAAATGTATTATATCAGTGCAAATGTGTATTTTATTTTTTTATTATGTCAGAATGTATTTTGTTTGTTTATTTTCAGTAAATTTATAAATTTTAAAAATAATCTTTTGTTTTCGACTTTTCAAAATCCTCGCCCACCCTTGTACAGCTATCTCAACCCCTAGGCGTGCCCCACAGTTTGAGAAACGCGGCATTACGGTGTAGACAAAATAGCTGTTGAAGTAAAAGCATGCCTTTTTGAAATATTTCCTTATATTTTTGCCTACATGGCTACCTGATGGCGATTAATCTGGTTTTTTTAATTTCATTTGCGTTGAATTATTATTAGTTCTAGTCAGAATGCCTAAATCAAATGCACAAAGAGAAAAGGAATTTCGTAAAAGAAAAACTAGCAGCAAGTTTGGACGAAAAAGTGACAAAAAAACAGAAAAATAGTGCAAATTCATCAAGTGCCAAATCGCCATCAGAGTACATGAGAGAATATGAGCTCGGGAAAAAAAAGGTATCCGACTGGCTTAAAATCGTCATTTTATCAGAAAAAAAAATTTTAATTTATTTTTGTAATTTTTGTAGCCTTTTTAAACCAGTTTTCAAAAAAATGTTGTTTTTTAATTCGAGTCAATTAGAAAAATTAAGCTTTTTTATTTGGGTAGTAAGCCCAAATTTCCGGAAGGCAGTTTTCGGTTTTCACGGCCAAATGAATTTTTATTCATTTTAAAATAATTTAAAATTCTTTTTTTTTTTAAAATTTTTTTTTTATTTAAAAATTTTTTAATAGATATATTTTGCGAAAATAGCTACAGTTTATTGAATGTTTGATTTCAAAACGATTTGCTATCTTTTTATTTGTGTTAAAAAATTAGCCCTTTTTTAAAAACTTTTTATTAGTACTTTTATATGGTTATAGTTATTTTTAACTAAATTAAAGTTGACATGAAAAAAAACAAGAAATAGGCCAAAAAGAAGAGTTTTTCAGAGAGCAGAATTTTTTGGGAGAAACGTTAAAAAAAATCAACGGATCTTCCAAATTAAACTATTAATTATTAAAAAGATTTATAAGGAACTTGGGGAAAAAAATCTTTAAGAAAATATCTTCGGGAAAACTCAGGCTGCAATGAAAATCCCAAAATGCGTGAGTATAATTGAAAAACAACATTGTCGAGCTACAAACACCCGTTTAAAATTTTCAAAAAAATACTTTTTTTTTTCTGGGTTTTTCAGGGTTTTTACCTTTTTTCTTCAAAAAATTTGGAATGAAATTTTGTTCCCAAATGAAAAGGATTTTTTGGTACCTTAACAACCCAAAAATTTTTGGGTTTTATAATTTTAAACAAGATAAAAAATGTTTCGTAAAAAGAAAGGCCCTTCAAAAAATGTAAAAATTTGAAATATGAGGGGTTTAGGGGCACAAAAAAAACAATTTGGAGGTTTTAATACCCTTTAAATTTTAAAAAATTGAATTAAACTTTATTTTCCTTTTATGAAAATTTTTTTTGAACATAATGGTTAACGGTAAAAGGGAATATTTTTTTTAAAATAAACGAAATATTCTTTTGAAATCTTTTTTTTTTTTTAAATAATGTTTCTTTCTAAAAGTTAAGGATAATTTTAAAAAATTAAATTATTTTTTGAAAGTTAATTTTTTATGAAAAAAAAAAAAATTTTCAGAAATATTTTTTTTTTTTTATGATGAACACCTTTATTTCATAATTTTATTGTAAAACTTGAGTTTTTTTTAATAGACAGCTTAGTTAATCATTGAAGAACTATATCCCTGCCAAATTTTATTTATTTTTGTGATATATATTTTTCAAGAGTTGTTAGCAAAAGAGCAATTTTTTGCAATATTTTGGTACAAATTTCTCAATATTTTTAAAAATAAGCTTTCAAAAAATTCTTCTTGCTTTATTTTCATAGTTTTGCAACATACTTAATTAAAAAATTCAATTAAATAATTACTTAAGTTATATTTTAGAAAATTGTCTCCGAACAATGTCGGATACCTTAATGGCCAGTTTAAGGGATGGGAATGCTATTGAGACTGATTTAATGACAGCCCAGATTAATAAGGACTTTGTAAACTACCCTGTGCTATTTACTACAGAACCCTCAACAAGTCAATTGCGTGTTGGAACTGATGCATGAAAATTAGTAGCGCATACAGGAAATTTTTAAGGGGGGTACCAGGGTCGAAAGTCCACAATTCTTGTATCATGCTCCTTTCGATTTTGTCAATTTTCAGGAACAAGAAACAGTAAAAAACTAATTATTGAATAAATAATTGACATTAATTAATAAAATTAATCATTAAAAACAAATATTTAATTAAATTTTACGTACTATATACTTATAATTATAATCAATCGGGAAAAAAAATCAAGGGCTTTGGGAGGGGTCCGGACCCCTAGGACACCCTCCTTGTGTGCACCACTGATGAAAATCAATAATAAATTCTATCTTAGTTACAAAGACTATGCTTCCCATAAAAATGCTCACAAAGATTTTCAAAGCGATTCATTAATAATCCTTTCGTTCACGGGCGTTCAATTTATGATAGCTTATGGTATAGAGATGATTCGAGAACGCCTGTTTTGCTGAGCACAAAAACATTTTATAACATATTTTATCGGTAATAAATTTAGAAGACACATTGAAGCATGCTACAATTGCCGACAAAGTATAAATAGGAAAAAAGTATATCAAATTTATCAAAATATAATGGTTTTGTTTACCCAGAATTTCCATCACATCTTTCTACTTTGGATTGGTATCAGAAAGACTCATTTCGCTATGAATACCTTTCGTGCAAATTAGGTTATTGAGACAAGTACGCGGTCAGTTAGGATTATTAGGGCAAATAATCAAAATTCCAACGTCGCCAAAAAAGTTTCAATTCTATTGCGTAGCGTTCCACGCACCATTCTTTTGTTGTTAGTGTTGTTTTTACTCTTTGGAGAGTCATTCCTTAATCTCCCACCGATGGACCCCAGGGTCCCAGCTTGCAAAACGACAGCCGATGGGGAAAAAGGCCCGATTAGGCTCCCGGTAATACCACCTTAGGTTGGGGCCACAACTACTCTTTCGTAAATTAGTATAGAAAATCAATGGGGAAAACCACAATTTTTAAATTTTT
>BMAV01013244.1:0-11839 GCA_019973955.1 Trichonephila inaurata madagascariensis
TAATTTTTAAACCTTCTTCCCGATGGGTGCTCCCATTTTTCTTTCCTCGGTTGCACTGGAATTTCTTTTTTGCTTGTTGTGGGCTTGAAATCTCCTTGTCGCCCCTTCCTTGATTTCCCCTGTTGTCTCCTTGGCTGGTCGTGGTTCTTTTCTGTTCTCCGTCGTGGCCTTGGTTGGTTTTTTTCTTGGAACTTCAGTTGATTCTCTTCTGCTCTTCTTTCTATCCTGAAAAAACTGGATGAAAAAGTTCTTTTGTTTTTTTTTGGGTCCCTTTTTTGCCATTTTTCTTTGTGGTCCCCCCCCTGAGATGACTTTTAAGTAAGCACGACGATTATTTGGGGATTTCAAGTAACGTTGTTTTTCTCAATTGTTTCAAAAAACCTGCAATGTTTTTCCCCCCTAAAAATTACATTTCGGAGAAATACCCACCAATTCCCCTAACCCAGAATTATAACGTTCGGGCGCCATTGCGACATAGCCATCCTGTGATGACTAAGTCGTTCCATCCGCGTAAGCTAGAGGTGTGGGATTATCAAAATGATGGACATAATAGTTCTTAAACAACTTTTTTTAGAATAACTTATATTACTTTTTTCCCTTTAACAACTTTAATTAAAGTGGGGTTAAACCCCCAATTTAAAACCCTTTGATTTAATCAGATCACCCTAGATCCTTTATCTTAATTATAATAAATAAACCGATTCATCTAACTACCTATCCAAAATATTCCCTTTTTGCGATTTCCTTCCTACGGTTGGAATATCTATAAATAATTTAATATGCGAGTTTTCCCAACTTCTTTATAATTTCTTCTATTTCTTAAAAAACTATTACAGCTAACTCTTGATCTGAAAGATTCCCACTAAGCTATCTCTAAACTTCCCCCTATATCTTATCATCAAATTTTACCCTTTTAAAGTATATCTCATTTACATGTTACTTCGTTTTCTTTTTGGGTAGGGGGTTTGGGAAAAGGTTTTGCCTTAATGGGGGGTAAAAAGAACATAGGGTTATGTTGCGAAGGACGCGAGACGTCAAAACACTTGGGGAAAAAATATTAAAATTTTCAAAACATTTTAAACTCGTTAAATATATTTTTCTTAAAAATTGAAATTGAAAACGGAAAATAGAAAAAAATAATTAAAAAGAAACTGTACTGTAAAACAATTAATTAATATAATAAAAAAATAATAATTGACAGTATACTGTTATTTTCTTGGGGTATTTTCCTACAAGGGTACATAATTTCATCAGTTTTTTAAAAAATGCAGTAATTCCCAATAAAATTTATTTGTATCCAAAATTAAAAAAAAAGCTTACTTTAAATAATTGCTTTAGAATCTTTATACATGGTTTTATTTTTTTTTATTAAAGTAATCGAAACCTGTTGAAACCTCATAATCGTTAATTAGCAAATAAAGAGATAAACGTTGATCCGACACATCATTTTTAAACACAGTTTCAAAACCCAAACAAGAATTTTTGAGCCTCGATAGAATAAAAACATCAGTTTTCCCATGGTGGATTTTTAAAAGACTTAATGGAATGAGTTAAAAAAAAATTTAATTAACAATCGAAATATTAGAACAACTTAGATGAATTTTTAAAAAACCCCTTGTGAGTTTCATGAGTTCTTGAAATCTTTCCGCGTAACAGATATACTGTATTTATTCAAATCTAACCCCCACCCCAATTCTCTATACGTCTTTGAGAAAAATAAAAAAAAGTGTGTAAAATTTTCATAAAAACCAATATTTAATTTTTTTTAAAAAAAATATTAAACAAAAAAAGTTAATAACTTATTTTTTTAAACCAGTAAAAAACTTTCATATATCTTCATTGACCTATATTTTTCCCCCAAACCATCGTATCATGTTTCAAAAATGATTCATCACTGTTATTAACGCTGACTTCGAAAATGTTGCCCCTGACCATTTTCCCATACGATGTTGCCTTCCGTGCCATCATGTGAATTTTTACACAATTTTTAAAAGGATGAATTATAGAACAATGTAAAAATTACTAAGACTATTGAACATTTGAAATTAAAATTATATTTTTGTTACGCCATCGACGTATATTTGATTCATCGTGTCATTTTTCAATGACCTTTGCTGTTTTTCCCTTTTTTTCTGCATAAAAATTGCCTCCTTTTCATCGCGTCAAGTGAACAAATCTTGAACGGTATCTTTTGATGTTTAAGTGATTAAAGAAAACGTTAGAAAAAAAAAAAATTTTAAAAACGAGCGAAAACGATGTTTAGGATAGACTGAACACTAGAGATAAACTGAAAGGATAAGTCATCAGTGCAAGTACCCAAAATGGACGGTTACATTTTCCTTTTAAAAGGGGGGGGAAATTAATTTCCCCCTTTTTGGGATTCTAAACCACCCCCGATTTTCAGATAACTTTGGGAAAAAAAACAGTGCATTTGAGTAAATACGGTAACTAGAATAACGCTTTTCTATTAAAATACATAAACCAAACCCTTTAAAAAAAAACACTTTGGGAAAGTCATATTTTTAAAAAGTTGTCTAAAAAAAAATGGAATTAAGTTTTAAAAATTACTACAATTTTGTTAATTCTGACTGATTAAAAGCATAGCTTTAAAAAAAAATTATAGATAACGATATTTTGGAATAAATAGTTCAATTACAGAAAACTCTTAGGTTTTTAAATCTAATTTAAAATCCCCATGTTTATCGCTTGAATTTAACAGATGCATTTCTTTAAAAAATCTTATATTATTTAAACTTTTTTCATTTTTTTATTAAATACACAGGTGTCTGAAAACTTATTGATATGCAGGCAAAAAATTAAGGTGTAATCATATCTGTACTTGGAAAAATATTTAAAAATTAATTCCTTGGTTAACACGGGAAAGAGCATATTTTTAAAACTGACATCCTCCATCATCATCAGCTACTATAAAAAAATTTCATTTTTTCTAGAGATTTTCTTTTAACTCATTCTGTCCTAATTTTCCAAAGCATGTGTCAAATCTTTTCATTTACCCCTTATCTGGAAATACAATTTTCTGCCTGTAGCTCTTAAAAAGTGCTGTGTCATAAAATTTTGTGGCAAGCTGACGAAATATACGAAACCCAAAGCAAGCTTCATTAAAATCATGTAACTGAAGAACTTTTTTGAAACTTTCTTTATGGAATAAAAAAAAGCTCAGGTCTTTGGATAAAAACGCTTCTGTTTTAAACGCCTTGCGTGTCGTTGTTGCTTCATTTCGTGTTAGATTATACGAGTTCTTATATAAATTACGTGTAACCCAGAATCATTACAGATTAATTCATATTTGCAATCAACATGACTTCGTGAATGCCTTTCGTCAAACTATATCAAAAAACATAAGAACACATGAAGTGTCATGCGGGGTTGTGCGCTATATGAAAATGCCTTGTGGGTTAAATTATTGAAAATTTTTGGGTGGGTGTCTTTTGAACCGACCCCGTAAGAAAAAGTAATTTGAAAGATTTATTCAGGTGTTAAGGTATCCGACTACATTCAAAAGCGTGTTTTAAAAGCGCATGAAGGGTAATTTTCATGATATTTGGTCATTAGATTAGAATACATGTTTAAAATTTTTTTTATAAGGACATGTTGACAAAAATTATTTAAATCAATATTTGTAAAAAATTAGCTTAGAATAATTTTTTAAAAATCTCTATTTAAAAAAAGCCCTTTATTAAAATATTTTGCCTGTATATGCTCAGACCTTTGGACAGAGGCTCAACTATGTTTTTAAAAAAACCAAATTATTTTGTTACAACCATTTGAAATAATTACAAATACAATAATTATAATACAATATAATAATTTAAATAAATATTTTCCAAAAATTAACTTAGAATAATCTTTATTCAAAATTTTCTCCTTTTGTGAAAATTTTCTATTTAATAAAAAATTTTTCCTGTATAGCTCAGACCTCTTTACGATCAACTAGGATTTTTGAAAAAATTCACATTATTTTCAGGTTACAACCCATTGAAATAATTATCGGCTTTTTTTTTAAAATTTCCCCCCTCTTTTTAAAAACACGGAAAAACCCTTTTTTAAATTTATATTTCAAACATTCTGGTGAGCCTTTTCCAGAGGTCGGGGTTTAAACGAAAAATTTATATAAAAAACATTTTTAAAAGTATAATCTTCTATGTTCATTTTTTCAAAATTTTAATTTTAATTTTTTTTGAATACTATTTTAAAACAATTTAATATCTTTTTCTTCTAATGGCACTAAATATCATAAGTACTATCCATTTTTTCCTTTGCGAAATCACAGTTCCCAACAGTCGGATACCTTTTAATTAAAGAAGCTTTCTTTTTTAAAAACATGTTTTTTTTTACACAGCTGTTTATAATGAAACATTTTGGCTCCATTTTACGAAGAAAAATCTGATATGATTAACCTACTGCTATTTACGATTATTTTAAAATTCTTTAAAATTTCAAAATTAGATGGAAAAAAAAGCATATTTAAATAAAAAAAGAGTGCAGAGCACTGCGGAATTCACTAATTTTTTAACTGAAAAAACATCGACAGTTTCTCTTTCGTCATATAAAAAACTAATAAAATATTAATGGTTTTAACAATATATAAAATGCAAGTAACTAATGTAATAAGCTCAATTTTCTGGGTTTACAATAGACGTTTAAACCCATTAAACTGATATTCAGTGCTTCCAAATAATTTAGATTCCTTTAACCCTCAAAAATGGTTTCACGTAAAATTCCGCCATTCAGAAGCTTTTTTGTTTAAGCAAGATTCCCAAAGCGGCCGAGCCGCTTTTTTTAAAATACGGCTCAACCGCTTTTTAGAACCCCCTTGAAAGCAAAAAATATGTGCGGGGCATTTTTGAAGCATCTCCAGAATGGCGCTTAAGGCAGTCCGCAAGGGGTTTTAAAAATATTGATATATAATGTGCATTAGAAATAATTTCGACGTGTTTGTACTTAGTAAAACAAAAATAGTTTTTGTTTCCATTTTTAGTTTCTAAATATTTACATTATATATTTCAGAAAACATAACATTATTCTTTCTATATAATACAGCCCCAAATTTTCTATATTTAAAATCAAAAATTTTTTAAATTATACCCCTAAAAATTTTCCGTATTTCCTTTTTTTTTTCCAAAAATTTCTTTTCATTCAGGTATCCCCCTGTGTTAAAAAAAACCCCTTCCAGGGTTTAGTTTTCCAAAACAAACTCTTTCAGCCTTAACTACCAATGCTTTTTTTTTTAGCTTAAAAATTTTTGGTGTTTTCACTCTTGCTAATAACAAATACACCTCCTTAAAACTAAAAAACCCCTTAGCCTCCCCCTTTTAAAAACGGGACTAAAGGTTTTGCCTTTGTAAAATAACAGTCTCATTCAGCCGATTAAATTAGTCGTTGCTTTTAACGGGGAAGTAAGTGCTTAAGGTTGTTTGTAACATCAATTACTTTTTGACAGTTTAAAATAAAGTCTGAACATGAAAAAAGCGTATGAGATGTCTTATCTGCTTAAAAAAACACAATTTCAACCAGGAATTTTCTGTTGAGGAATATCATCTAGAATTCAAACCAAATATTCTGTTAAATGGCTTAAAAAAGCTTCACATGAAAAATGCTGTTCCTTACTTAAAATTGTGAAGTGGTAATAAATTCTAGCATATATATTTAAAAAGAAATTTATGGGGTTAAGATGTGCAAAAAAATTTTTTTATTTACCTTTTTTCCGTTCTCCTTTTGAAGTTGAAAAAGATTTGACCTATTTTCAACTCTAAATTTTAGAATTCAAATGCGTTATGTATATGATATACACACATATATAAATATATATAAGGGAAAAATAACACAGATTAAAAGAAATCCGACTACGTTCGGGCCGCGATTTTAAAAAAGGGGCATAAATGGGTAATTTTCATGAATTTAGTGTCCCTTGATTAGAATACATGCATAAAAGTTTGGACATTTTTAAAAAAAAATTTTTGAAATGCAATATTTTGGCAAAAAATTTAAATTAGAATAACCTTTTTTTTAAAATGTTCTCCTCTTGTGAAAAATGCTTCTATTATAATAATATTTTGCCTGTTTTAGCTAAAACCTCTATACGTAGCTCAACTATGATGTTTGAAAAACTCGCATTATTTTCAGAGTTACAACTATTTGGAATAATATTGTTAATTTTTTTTTTTTAAAATTTCTCCTCTCTGTTTTTAAAAAATGGATAAACCCATTTCAATTTATATTTCAAAAAATTTTAGTTAAGCCCCGCAGAGTTCGGGGTATTCAGGCAAAATTTATTTAAAAAAACATTTTCCTAAAGGAAATATTTTGAAAATCGGTCATTCTACTTTCATTTTGTAAAAAAATTTTTTAAAATTTTTTATTGTAATACTATTCTTAAAACAATTTTATATACATTTTTTAATCTAAGTGACACTAAATATCATAAATATTAGCCATTTATACGCTTTTGCAAAAACACGGTTCCGAAAGTAGTCGGATACCTTAATATGACATCGAAATATTGCAGTTACAAACATTAAAGTACAGTAACATTTAGAGCTACAATAAATGCAATTTTGGAAACTACCATATTTGCATTTCAACCATAAATTCGAACGTAGGTTTTATTCGTTCATGGTCCTACAGCAACCCTTCGACTGACGATTGATCATGTTGTCCACTAGAGGTCACTTAGCGCATATTTATTTGTTACAATACCATTTTATAACAACTCTCTTCATGTCTTGATTTCTATACAAATAACATTTGTACTATATTTAGTTTTTTCACACTTGGATTTCATTTGTTTTTAGAATAAATAATGAGAAATGACTTCTACTAATCGACTAAGAATTTATCGTCAACTTATCGACTGTGAATTTATCGACTGTGACTTATCATTCACTTTTTGTAGATGAATAGCACATTTTTAAGATAGATTTTTTTTCTATAGATTTTATCTATTTCTAATACAAACTGAAACTGTCTACAAAAACCTTTAGATATTTTAATTTTAGATCTTTCCTTTTTATAAAATAATTTGTATTTTTTGGGGATAGAAATAGAGAATCAATAAAATCACAATTGCCTTTATTCTGTGAAAAAAAATTAGTTTCACATAATGGCAGTAAATTATTTTCCATTTTCGGTAAAAAGAGTATTCTAAGAGTTCTTATTTATATATATTAATTATGTAGTACTATATATATATGAATAATACTAACTAAAATTATTTTTGGACATAATATTTACTTTATATTACATTGTTAACTTTTGAAACTCATAGTAAATTGGTTCATTTTGAATAATAACAAATTCTAAATGAGACTTAAATACATATACATAGGACAATAAATAATTTAGTTATATTACGTAAGATTTCTCTACAAATATTTATTTTAAATTTTTTGTATGAACCTAAAAACTTCCTTATCTATATAATCTGAAACCCAAATGTCTAAATTAAAATATTAGAGACTTTAACTGAAATATAATTCCAGTTTAATATCCATATTCTATAACAAAATAGGTTTAAAAAAATTCCTGTTTCACTAAGGCTTTCAAACTGTATAATTGAAATTATTAACCTATAATTCATAAAAGGTATTTTTTAAAAGTTCGAAATTAATTCATAAACTATTTCTAAAATTTTTCTGTGAATTCATTTTTGATATAAGAGTATTCGACATTTTCTTTATTTTTAGTGGATCTTTTCTATTTTCAGAATTCATTAAATTTTGTTTTCTTGAAAAATTTTCTACAACATTCCCGTAATTAAAGCCAATCAACTAAATGTAAGTAATAGAAGAATTTTTTTATCGATTTATCCGAGCAAAAGATAATGAATGCTCATTGCCAGCTGTCGAAAAGTATCGGATACAATCAGCCAGAGCTATTATTTGCTTATATGCTGAACGAATGAACTTGACATGCGAGTGCCAAATCTATTTTATGTAGATCTTTGGAACTAAATAAAGGAAATTTAATTTGTCAGGCAGTGCCTAAAGAAAAACCATAAAAAAATGAGAAAAAAGATAAATAAAATAAACATTCAGAAAATAACTGTTATTCAATTTTCTTTCTCTCTGTCTTAACTCAAAATCGAACATTTACTTAGAATGGCCATACTGCCTGTTAACATTAGGTATTACACCAGTGGTTCTCAAACTTTCACTACTGGTGGCCCAATTTTCAATCATAATTTTTATCGCCCCCACCTTTAAAAATAATAATGTATTGAATGCAATAACAATGCACTTTGGCTCTAAAGCTACAATACATAATCCTAATTATAAACCGTACAAATTAACAAGATAAGTATTAAATTTTGTATATGTGTTACTTTTAAGTAATATATATTTTTATTTATTTATTTTTATTTATTTTTTTTTTTGACTTTTTAGTTCGATTTACTATAAAAGCGTTTTTTTAGTTTGTTTTAAAACTATAATTTATTTTATAATTATTTTTACTATACACGATAAAAATCACAATTCCAGTGAATAATTTAACTAAGAGAAAATATACTTACCTACTTTCAAGGACTTTTCAATTTTTCTTTGATAATTTGAGAAAAAATCCAATAAAACTAAAAGAAAATTTTCCCCAATGGCGTGTCTTAATAAAAGGACATAAATCACAGACACTTTTCACTAACAATACAGGAACGTTATTTTCCAGCAAAATTATCATATTTTGCTCACGTTTTTGTAGTTTTGGTATCGTTTGATGATCTACAAATAGCATTTTGAACTTTTTCTTCTTTGTGTCTTTTTGACAAGGCGAAGTGCTACATTATGGCTTCATAGTTTTCTTCATAGAGATCTTTAGGCAGCATTTGAGAATTTCAAATCAACTCAAAAGTTTCATGTCTAACGCTTTTCTCATATTTACTTTCGCTATCTTGATTTATATGCATTATTTCAGCAGGTTCTTCAATTGCTTGATCAGTTTCAACTTCCTTCAATAAGGACACAGATGCCCCTTTTTTTTTTACATTCTGCTCATTTACATTTATAAACCATAATAAGTCGTACAACACAGCAATCAAAAACACAAAATTGTTCATGGGGAAAGTGTAGCATGTTCTAAAAAATAATTGTGTAAAACGTTTTTCATTATGCATTATATGTTTCAGAATACTCATAAAAATAAATCTTGGCCAAATAATCCTTCAAAGTGCTCAGTATACTTATCCATATATCATAAAACTCATTCACATGGGAAATAAAGCAACAGAAAAATATTATTCACAACTTTCCTAAAAGAAAAAGAGATGGAGTGAAACATACCAGTAAGTTTGAAGATCAAATATATGATAATCAAAAGTTGCATTTTAGGGGTTAAAAGAAACGTAATAAAAAAAACCTCTCATCGTGGGAGAACAGTAAAGCAAACAAAATGACTTTTTTTATTTGGTTATAGGATCAAAGATGGCTAATGAGCGTTTGAAGTAGAATCTTTTATTTTATAATCACCAGTGATAAAAAAAATTATATATTAAAAAATGTGTAATTATGTCAGAAAGTTTTTGTTTTTTTCAAAAAATTTTTTTTTTAAACCATTTTCAATATGCTCCCCCCCCCACCCAGAATTGATTCCCCGTGGCCCCCCCACATTTGAAAACACTTTTTACACAAATTAACTGTTCGTTGGTTTGTTGAATTTGCTTTCGCATCCAATAATTACAATGTTATACAATTCCAGATACTGGTTATTTACCAGTAATCAAATTTATCTCTTGTAGTAGAATTGATACAATTCTATGTCTGTGATCTACAATAAACATAAAATGAATGAAGGGAAAAATGCATTCACGCATTGGGGTTTGACAAATACATGTTTGGAAATAAGAAATGCTGGGGTATAACTATTATGCTATCTCTATACACAAGAATAATGACCTTACATCAGGGACATAATTTATCCTGGTTTAATAGAGATAAGATACAAAAATAGGTTAGAATTATTGGTTTTTTCAAAATGTAGTAAATATATTTATTTAGTAATTTTGATGGATTAATCATGTCATTTTGAAATAGTTCAACTTATCTCATCCATAATAATTATTATTGTAGAATGCACCTCTAACAATAATTTCACAATATTTGAAAAGTAAATTAGATTAAGATAGATTTTAGAATAGTAAATTTTCGTGCATTTTAAGAATTCTTCATGGAAAAATATTTCTTTCTAAAAATACTATTATTATTATTAATGATTTTAATTATTTTTATACTATTTGTTATTAATCCATTTAAATATGCATTACATATGTATATTCGAATATTAATATTAATAATATTTTGATAACACTAAGTAATTATTAAACATTAACTATAACATGCTCCAAAACAAACAAATTTTATGTTTCGGAATATGTTTAAAAAATATATTCTAAGTAGAAAAGAGAGAGAGTGTGTGTTATTTTCTTTTTGAAGCAAGTTGAATTATGGTGAATGATTCGTCTGTAAATACTTTTTTACCAAATTAGAATTCTTTAGAAAGTCTCATGTGTAATTTAATAAACTTTTTGGGCTTGCGAAATGAATGAAAATAACGGAACAAATATATGAACATAATCTTTTACGAAATTGTTTAAATAACTGCCCTTTGAAATTCTGAATAGAAATGCTGGCATCTAAGCAGAATATTTTAGTGCTTAAAATGGGGATTGGACACTATTTTCTAACACTGCATGCTGAAATGCATGATATTTAAATATATATATATATATATATATATATATATATATATATATATATATATATATATATATAAACCAATCAAAATTCCACAAATGAAGAAAAAATTGAAATTATATGAATCTTAGAATACTAAATCTCATTTCAAAATATCAATGGCGAATGTAAAAAATAATAAAATTCCAACGTTTTCGAGCAAAATTAAAAATTTATAAAATATCCAGGTGCAAACCTCGACAAATGTGGGGTTAAACTAGTTTGATAGAATCAACCTATTATATATATATATATATATATATATATATATATATTATATATATATATATATATATATATATATATTTTATATAAAAATATATATTTTTTTATATATATTTTTTTTTTTTTTATATAATATATATATATATATTTTAATATATTTATTATTAATAATTATATATGGGGAATCCCAAACCAAAATTTTTTCCCAAAAAAAAATTGGATTCTTCAGATGGGGGGGTTTTTGGGGTTGTCTAGGGGTTTTAGGGTGTGTTAGTTAATTTCGAAAAAAAAATAGGCAACATAGTTCAAGAAAAAAACTAGTTGAAAACTAAATAATTTATTAAAATTATAGGGGGGATTTACATGGGGGAAAATTTCAAAAAAAATAGGAAAGTTTGATAAACATATTTGAAGAATAGGGTTAGATCACATTTTTAAGGGAGGTAATTAAGATTAAAAGAATTCATTATAGTGATTAAGACTTACCGCCTGGCGCGGGCGAATGATAGAACTCGTTATGGAATTTTTAAGTTTTCCGCCCGGCGCGGACGGGGGACGCGCAAAAAAACGACTTCTCTCGACGAATGTTAGTGACCTCTGGCGAAAAAAGGGTTTATGTCGGCGTTTTTTTAAAAAGGGCGCAGATGGCTTTATGTGGGAAAAGTGTATTTATTAGAATTGCCGACCCTAAATGTGATATGATTAACCCTTTCAAATGGAATATCCTACATATATATATATATAAGTAGGCGGGGTACCCTTATTTTTAGCATCCCTCCCCGGTAGCTGCGAAGGATGCAGAGGGCAATGACTCAGACGGAAGAGGCAGTGGGGAAGAGATTGAGAACGCAAAGAGGCAGACGCCAAACGGAATA